>JAPYZF010000039.1:0-252679 GCA_030523045.1 Meteorus cinctellus | reverse complement strand
GGAGAGAAAAAACGCGAGAGAAGCAGTCAGAATTAGAAAAACAGTTCAGTGGACGCGACCACCCAATGCAGACTTTTTTCCACTTGCTCGTAAATATATTTTACGTGCCACTTAAGTAAGAGCATAAATTTCGAACTATGAAGGAGAGAGAAATTAAAAGCTGTCATATATATCAATCCGCTATTTGCTTTGAATGGTATCACAAAAAAAAATTCGATTTAATATATAATCGTAGTTTGTATATATTATACAAAGAAAGTTTTGGATCGGAATTATGATTGAGAAATTTTGTCAAAGCTTCACTTGATAGCGAGAACTTTATATAATCCGGTCAGTGTACAAGCGTCTGATAAATGAGGTGAGCGATCGTTACTCTTCAGTGAGATGCACATCCAAGAGGGAAAATGCGCGACAATAAAGGATGTCATCCTTTATGACACTCTTGTCTATGTGCACATGTGTCATAATCATAATATACGACGCTGTTATGTGTCTCATCGATAGAGCGAATCTCTGCTCTTGAGTGAACGACGTTTCGGGAGTGTCAGTGGTAGCACTCGGGATTAATCGGTCCCCTCGTACATGCCGAAGTAATGTTTACCCGTCACGTTGTAGTGGTTAACCATCAGGAATTTTGGTTAGCTGCTGAACAAACGCCTCGTGTCCTACTGCCGCCACATCAATTGTTCTCTATGAACGTAAATCGATTCTCCAATTTTGTTATCTAAACCTGAACTTGGTAAGTTTGGCTTTCAGTCAAATGTGTGTCGAAATTTGCTGCTCGATTGCAGTTTTTTGGTGAAAGAGAACAATCATGTCGGATGTTTTTTGGTTGTCATATACAGTTCAGAAAGATAGGCCTCCCTATATAATGTTTGGAAAATAGGGAAGATACTTTGGAAGATACTTGACGTCCCGATAGTTGACGAAAAACTGGACTCACCAACTTATGCAATAAAATGATTGAATACGATCGAGATACATGGCGCCATCGGCCTATTTGTCGAAATTAGTTGCCTTGAGCCAATTTGTGTTTTAGCGCCATATCATCTCCAAAGATCCCAATAATATTTATGAGTGATGGCAGAAATTGCTCAAACAGCCGACAAATTGCTGCGTGCGATCGTTACGTATAAAACTGTTTGAAATTTATGAATGCATTTTCACCCATGAATAAAATTTTTCTCAAATCCATGAAACGAATTCCTCCTCCACTCTTTCGCGATGTTACATCGACAAGTGGGTAAAAAGAGTGTTTGAACGTGGATGAACAAAAGATGAAAGGAACGAAGTAAAAAAAATTGAGCGCAGCTCGAGAGTAGCGCGAGGGAAATACACAGGAGATCTGAGGTGGAAAAGAGCCGAAGAGAAAAAGAACATTTTCCGTAGTGCCGATTCCCAAAGACACGTGACGACGAATCTTGGTATAGATGCACAGAGGTTGTTGAGAAATTCTACAGATAGATAGAGGAAGAAAGAATAATACGAAAAAGAGTTTTCACCTCGTGGAAGTTGGCAATATCGAGGGCTAGCGGCCCGAACATTTTCCTCTTTTCATCCAATACCGTAAGCAATCTTAGAAACTGTTTGGCATCGACGAAAGTCGCGCTCTGTTGGCGACAAAGCTCGGTTATAGCTTTTTTCCACTGTTTGCTCGTGAAGCGTTGCATTCTCCTAGTCTGTTCGAAGGAAATTTTATTCGCGATATACCAACACCAATCGCGTTTGTAAAACGGAACTTCAAAGAAAAATATTGGTCTCAGTCGATGCGATATTTGTCTTAAATTCTAAGGTCGAATAGCTAAGATGTTTATGTGTAAGTTCTGCCATATAAAATTCCTAATCTCTTTAAATTAAAATAGATTAGTAAATGATAATATTGGTGGCAATCAAAGTACTTTTAGATATGCGAAATCAATCGGGTGCGTTTTGGAGCATATGTGGTGGATCAATTTGCAATTAAACTAATTGGATCGACTGACATAACACGTTTCTCAAGTCCTGGCACAATATAGATGCCTCTTGTGTGCTGCTTTCCTGCAGACCTTTGCACCCAGTTGAATTCTATAGATTGCTCTCGATGCTCTAGAATCCTCCTTGCCTATTTCATCGCCATAGGATAGCCACCTATATCTCATTCCCTCACTCCATTTGGCCTTCTTTGCCTCTTGTTCTCCATCAATGTAATTGTATGCTCTTTATGAATGCTCTGATGAAATTATCGAGCAATAGCTCGCCTCAATGCCATTTGTAGGCTGCGAATGCACTTGAATCAAGAGAATTCTCTATTAGAACATCATGTTATTAAAAATCAATATTATCATGCTCATTGAATTCAATACACTCACAATCGATTCTCGCACATATTTGTCAATTGAATTGATTCATCAGCAGCCTGACCCAAATTTTATTTCGAGAAATCGGCGGGCAATTAGAAGGTGATGAATGAATTACCGAATTATGACATGCATGTTAACATCGTATAAATTGCACTACTCTTATCGAATAATTATTGTACGAAAACGAGAAGAAAAAATAAAATCATTGAGTGAATTGAAGCAAAATGAATTAGTATTATGAAAGCTTCTCCAGAGACAGTATGAGTCACTGAAAATTTGTAATGGATATAGTGTGCCGCCAAAATGATAATTCACAATGCATGGAATAATTGTTGAAGTATATGGTTATGAGAGCCCTGTCGCTATCATAAAATGTAATCCGCTCTGTCGGCTTTTTGAGGGGAAAACGACCACGGCTACCATCATCATTGCAATAATAATATGACGGAGTGTATAGGCAATGCATCAGCTTTTTCATCTCATATATAGTACCTTCGTAGCTGTCTCGTGCCTCGTTGCCAGAAATAGCTTTTGTTTCCTACTGCAGTAAAACGACAAAGTATAATAGGCAGATATAGGTAACGTATATGGGATATACGTACTGTATATACTGCTTGGTGAGAAAGAGTAATAGACCGCAGTATGCCACGCCGAAGAAAGTTACGTGCAATGTGTAAAATACCCCATGCATTCCAAAAACAAAGTATGGACATGGACTCCACGATGTATAGTTCGTTGTAACTACTCACCACAATAAATTTATTTTCAAATTCACGAATTATATGTAACAATGTTTTAAAATCGATTGAGTTATTTTGTATCTCATATCCCATTTTACGTTTTTGTATGACACAGAGTCATAGTCACACCTCACATCAAGCAATACGTACAACGATTAGCGATACTGACCTGTAGGAAATTCACAAATGAATACTCACTAACCAAGTGTACTCATCATAGAAAGTCCATAGCTTCAAATCATTCGAAAAATATAATATTGAATAACTTCAATACACTTTATGTCACTCCTTTATAGTGTGTATAAATGACGAGTAGTTTGGGTCAGTCTATGACTAACCTTCGGCTGAGTGAAAATATAATATACAATGAAGACTTAATGGTTGCCGAATGGGGAATTGGAAATATATTACTAGAAAGAAACAGAGCCTCAACAAAAAATACCGGCTGTGATAATGATGATGGCGAGTCGGAGGGTCGTGACAATTTGCCAATTGGACAGAGCTAGTTTGTTGACCCAATGAAACTAGTACTACCGCTAGTTTACTGTATCCACATTTCCTTTCACCCTCTGTCACACTTGGCGAATTTTATCAATTTCACTATTTCTGGCCACAGGCCAATTTCCGTCAGCGGCTATTTGGCACAGCCGAATGTTCTCTTCACCATTCATTCCTACTATATGTCTCTTATGTATTGTCAAAAAAGTATGAATATAGAATCAAATCCAAGTGATATCCCATGAGAATTATAATCTCCATTGAGATTATAATTCTCATGATTTAGACTACATATTGCTACTCATTCTTGTAATCAGTTATGAAAATTCACATTCATATATCAATTCTTGATGATCAATTTATATAGATGTCGAGCATGAGTACAAACCCTAAGACGACTCGCTATATGCAAAATGAAATACAAATACTGCACAGCAAAAGTAAACAGAAATGCCGATAGTTTTTATTAGCATTGTGCAAATACCTCGCTCCCTTAGTTGACAGTACAAACAACCTCTAATCACTCAGCTGTCGGACTCTAACACTTTCGTTAACGATGAAAGAGAACATGGAGAAAGTGAGAAAAAAAATGAGGGCCGCTAAAAGAAAGAATAACTGAAGTTTAGCATAGATACTGGTACGAATAACGAAGCCATATGAAACTGGCACACAAACAGTCTACTCCTCGGCGCGTTCATGCATTTCATGTAAATAAGACGTTTAAATAAAATCAAGCAAGTCTGGCGTGACAAGCCTATTGACTATGTTGGCGGGGTAGAGCATCACAGGAGATGTTGAGTGTGAGTGAAAGAAAAAAATTACACTGTCCCTGTAGTAAAATGCATAAAGTGTTTTCCTCGAGCAATGTGGGCCACGGGCGATTTTCATCCTCGAGCGCCGACACGACGGAAATTCAATTTTATTAGTTACGCTATATTTCCTGGATTTGGCGTTGCTATCCAATCAGAAACTTAAATTATTCAGAGAGTACGAATTATTTATAATTATTTATATTTACTTTATTTTAAAGAGGAATGATTTGAATTAAATAAAACTAAACTCGTTTGCATTAGGTGTATTCTGTTAGAAGGAAGTTTTTTAGAGGAGGGTGACAATACATAGGGGCTAAAACGATGATGGGAATGAAAATAAAGTCTCTCTGCCTCCCATCGCTGTTTGAATTTTATTAGGTAGATTTTCTCAACTCCATGCTGCAAACTCACACCCTCCTAGCAGTATCCATACGTATATATATATATGTATGTACATGAAATGGTGAGAAGAGCGAGAGAATGAAAAGAGAATCACCTTCAGCAGCCAATATCCTCAAGTGGGACTTAACCCTGATCCGTTCTTTATATCCGTTCGAATTTGAATAATGAAGTTTTCACTAATTTGATGCCAGGGGTGGTCAATTCTATGCTGTTTGTGAGCTTTGTTATAAGGGCATAAGATATCTCTAGCAAGGTTGAATCATTACTTTTCGAGGGAAGAATAATTGGGAGGGCATACACACACGAAATGGTGCTTACACATTAGCGCCAATTTCACAATATGAATTATTTTGATTATATTGAGATATTCCGAATATCTCACTATTGAGTTGAAATGCAATATAAATATAAGAATAGAATGCTCAATTATCACATGAGATGTTGTCTTTTTCAAATTAGCGCAAGAGCTGTAGGTAAAATGTAATTATTCTTGCAATTCTAGAGGGGTTTCACATTGGCTGGAACTCGTCTGAAACCTCTACAATTCGTCTGCAGGACGAGTACTTTGATGCCAGACGAACGTTGAATATTTTTTTTAGATCACCCCAAGCAGAAAACTAATAATTTTCTCCGTCCGCAGCACACCAGTCGACCGGAAACTACTTTTTTCTTTTTCAGACCCACCTTCGATTTTATATAGATATATATTTCTGCATTTTGTCGCTAGTACGGCTGGCATCAACCCACACCTTCCAAACTCCTTTCCTTTTCTTCTACTTCTATCGCACAGCGAGCTAGTTCATTCATATACATATATACTAAAGTATATACCAGCGTCTTGCCTCACGTTAACCCTTGAATGTCGCCAATACTTTACCCGTCAAGACTTGCAATTTTATTGGTTTTTCCACTGACGCGTGGAGGCTATTAATTGTAGACGGATCGGGCGGAACGTAAAGGTTTTGCGAGAGACAGAAAATTCGTCTTTAACGCCGTCAGCCTATTGACACTCGAGTATAGAGCTACTGCTCCATGCGCCTTAAGCTTTTCGTATATCTTCTTCTATTTTGTTTTTCTTCTTTCTACCACTCTATCACGATCTCTTGTCACTCGCTCCATCCCTCTCCGATTCTTTGTGTACTCTTCCGGACTACTGATCGAATCTACAATTATATGCCAACAAGTCAATTCCGCAATTGCTACCTCACTCGATATACTGCCCACTCATGTACATATTCTCGAAAATTCACTCCACTCGAATACGCTTACCAAACGGTAGTTTTCACTGTTAATAACACTTTATCTATCCAGCTTCACATATTCTATATATACTGATATCAACAAGAGCGTCCTGAGAGCTTTATCATTATTCTTGACAAAACATTGAAATACATAAAAAAAGAACGCTGGAAAATATTCATTGGTGTTCATTTTCATTTTATTCTATTCATCGTTTCATCATTCATCTACATACCTCCCATCTGGTATAAATTGTATTTGATAAATATTTTTGCGCCATGGTGATTTCATATTTCGTTCTATCATTTTCCAGTTACTTCATGCGATAGTATACGCAAATGTTGACACATAGAAAGCAATAAAAACAAATGAAAATCGGAACGTGCATCTCAAATTCACGCTTTGTTAAGTATTAATGAATACCTTGTTATCCCAAACAATTTGTTCTCGTAGTTAACGAAGCGCACTTCAGGTATCCGCATATCATTATTTCCTCACAAATGTATTCCAATTTGAATGGATTTATGATGTATTCAAATGATATGCTGAATTTTTACATAAATGAAGATATTTTTTACTGAATTACTACTCTGCATGAAATGTTTGAAAAATATTTCTCATTTTACACAAACAATATCCATTCGCTATTCGCGCAAAACATAATTTTATTTGGTACGAGGTGCACTTGCATATGTAGCACAATTTCAATCTTCCCGCTTAATCCTGAAATTGATTGCTGCACATCGGGTAGATATAGTACCTGGATAACGGAGTAAACGTGTCCGCACTTTGTGTGTGAGAGCTTTGAATTCATATACGACAACACACATTGCATGTACATATCACTCTTGCGTCGATTGTGAGGGACACGTGATATTACCAACATGCACAACACCAAACTTGACTTGTTATTATTGTATTGCTTCATTCCCGCTTCCAATCTCCATTTATTCGATTCATTGTATTCAAGCAAACTACTTATCGTTGGATTAATGAATGGATCTAATGATTTTGCAAATTGAATAAATTGGAAAAACAGTTGTGTACTATAATCACTATAAAGTTCACAGTGAAACGAATATAATTATGACGAGCAAATATTAAATTTCCATCTTGCTCTTAGTGACATATTCACAGTTATCATTATGGCCATCATTGATTATCCAAGTGAAATTTCCCTTACTTCCATCAATTTGCCGCATCAGGTCAGGTTTATTGCATAATGGGACTACTTGATATAAGAATAAGTAACACTATCACCTCTTAGAATATAATTCAATCAGCCTTCGATTAACTTACTCCGGGTTCGACTTGAATTACTGCCCCTGAAGAAATAATATTAGACCGAAATCGAACGAATAGTTTTACGAACATCCGGCTTTACGATTTTCCAACTTTCGTACTCCCCTTTTTTTATTCAATCTAAAATTTTAATCGTTGATAATAAACTATATGAGATGCCATTTTATAAAACACGATTTGGATTTGTGTAGTCGTGAGCTTCGAGAAAAAAAAGATTGACAGTGAGAATAATCTCGAGAGGTTCATGAGAATCGGTTAGTGCGGTCGTTATACGTTCAAAAATGTTTTTTTTTATCGACACGCCAGTCTAAGGATCAATATCTATGTTAATCTCGCAGCCCCCTTACAGCGCGCTCGAGGCTATATTATACAACACTCTTTTCTCTCTTTATCTTGCTCTCCATTGCCGGTCAATATTCCAGCAGCAGATAAATATTCACATAAAGGAAGATGGCTTCACCGGGATGAACCCTCATTTTCTTTTTGGTAGATATTGCCGGCAGCATGAGCGTATCGATTCGCTGATGAAAAGTCCCGATGTGCACAGAGTTTTAATGAGACATTCTGAAATATTGAAGAATACGTGAAGAACTCGGGGAAAATTAATTTCGGGTTGTATTGTATTCCGCTCAAATGTAATTGTGTAGATCTGTTTGATGGGGAACGTAAAATGAAAACTCAGCATAACGCAATGTATAATGAAATCTGTTGTTAATAGTAGTTTATGATGTATGCGAAATTTAATCGCTACTTTAGAATATAATGTATCAAAGAATGACGGAGCGTCCGAAGAAGAAAAAAATCATTTGCTGACAATTAATTAGTTCATCAATTTCACAATTCGAACCAAGCACCAGTTCACATAAAACTAATCTTCGGTTGATCACCAGTGAGTACTGATAATTTTTATTGGTCATGCAAAAGAGCGACAATGATATAAAATCAGAGTTGGAGATATTTCGACCAATTCCTTTTAATGTTTGGCTAAGTATATAAGTGCGATAAATGGCCGTTTCGAGCTGAGAGAGCAGTGCAGCCTCGTGGAAGCTTTCGTCTAAATTGGAAAATCGTGTGAGCGATTCGGTGAGCCGCAATTCGAAATTCAAATCTATTTACCTTCAGACGTACAGCCGTCCTGTCAGTTACCTTCATTCTTGCTCACTTTCTCTATATATCCACACTATTTCTCTCTCAGGCACTTCACCGGTTAATTTCGCGACTACCATTAGCCTAAATCTGATTCTCTATTCGGTGTTACTATTGGTATATGTTAGGAGTAATGTAGTTTGAATATTAAAGGATCAATTGCGAGTAAAAGTGAATTCATTTTCACTTAACAAATAAATTTATACTCAACATGTTTATATTTATGTTTGCTAACTCAATAACATAATGAAAAAGTAAAATTCTCTCCATAGTCAAACTTCAATATAATTGTATGCAACTACAATGGCATGAAAAAGTTGGCAACAATGAATATCCATTGAATCCAGCAATACAATATCACTTTTATTCATAAGAGTACTATGTTAACTACATGTGTAATGTTGTAATGCTTATGACGACTGTCATGTATGTGCATTAGATTATTCGTCATCGAATATACAGTAATGGTGATATACACAGTATTATATGCATACATAAGTTTATATATATTCACACACTAACCACAGGTGACGATCGTTAGCGTCAGAATCATTCAAGCAATTATCAACTACTCATGCTATGTGGTGCACCGCCGAACCTGGCTATTATCCATATTCCAATGTCAACG
This sequence comes from Meteorus cinctellus, assembly GCA_030523045.1. Lineage (NCBI taxonomy): Eukaryota > Metazoa > Arthropoda > Insecta > Hymenoptera > Braconidae > Meteorus > Meteorus cinctellus. The sequence continues at coordinate 243,573 of JAPYZF010000039.1, read as the reverse complement.
AACTGTGTACAAATTAATCTGCTTCTATGCAATTTGTTTTATTTGTCTGTCTGTCTTCATTCATGATCAATAATGATTCATCCGCCAATCTGTTATAGTAATAATAATACATATAAATGGTAAATATCCCATGACGCATAAAATATGTTTCATCATTAATCTGTGAGACTTGGTGAATTTGTATTTTGATGACAGTTACAATATCACAGCAAATATCAATAGGCATACTAGACTATTACCTTATGACGGTCATGATCATCTCGATATGTGTTGGGTAACTGATGGGGAAAATTGACCTGAGGCTGGTCAATGTTCTGTATACATAGAGAGCTAGCTATATCTATCCAAGAATGTAGTTTCACAATTCTGTCAGCTACCCACCATGCCCACAAATGTTTTTTCTGAACGTAAATGCATTATTGTTTACTGAATGCATAACAGCCATATTTAATCACATCCTCAAGCATCATTCTCACATAAAGTCTGCACGAGAAGGCGATTTAGCAGAAATAAAAACATCACGCAGCAGATTCGATACAAAAACGCAACCATTGGATAACGTGGATAAGGTCGAGAACTTTTGCTGCGATTTATCCCATGGGAAATCAGTCGTTTTTTTATTGGTGTAATGACGCGAGTTTTTCGTGAGCATGTGGTTATCATGAGTTGTGTTGGGGTCAAGAATGGGCTATTGCTCTCTCACAAAGGGGAAAATGTGAGTAACCAAGAGCTCAAATTGTATGAAGTACGATTGACGAATCTCCGATTGTATATACAGCCTAGCTTTGGCATTCATACGCAATTTCACATTTGTTCTCTTGATTTATCTTGATAAACTGCCATCAGAAAATTGCAAATCTTTATATATAGATATGCGTTTCGCATGAATGTAAACATTGATAATATATACATCGAAATTCAGATCAATTCGTTACGTATTTTGAACTAAAAAGAAACACCTTAATTCCACGCAATTCATCATTATTAACTATTGTAATTGGTACCACAGCAAGAGTCATTTTCAACCGATATGCGTCCACATTTTATGAAGTAATGAACTTTATATTGAATTATTTCATAAATAGCCATCTTAAAAAGAAACGTCCAAGTTAAACATGATTATAATTATTCGCAGACGTGATTAATTGATTACTATGATAGTGTTGATTTCAGTTGACCAAAAATTTGGTATGGATTTCATTTCTATTTCTTTCTTTTCCTCTGACTATCGTAATAATTCAACATTATCAGGACTGCCGAATGCGTGTGTAACGAAACAATAGCAATATAACGAGAGATATTTTATTCACGGCACATAAAATGGACTAATATATCCCTGATGCCTAGAGCGTGCTGGACTATAATATGTATTGTGGATTCACAGCTTCGACATGAAACTCCAACCGAGTGTGATGCAATTGCGTCGAGTAGGTTTTCCTCGACCTGCACTTTTTGTCCTATCTCACAATCTATATGTGCCATTTGCTTCGGAGTGTAATTCCCTTTTCACGCTTGACATTTTGTATGCATGCGTGGCTGTCGTAGCATACATAACAATGTAAGAATGTTACATTGGCAACGCCGCTGCTATTAGAAAAATTGAGAAACTTGTCATATTTCATGAACGTGGTGTCGATATGAATGAGTGCATATATCTGTTCCTTCCCTTCATTGAGCAAAGATACTTGAATATTAATGAACGTAAAAGTTATATCTAAATATATATTCATAGACTGCTTGCGCACATGAGGATGATCCAATTACTTCTGCTCCTGATTATTCAATAAACTTGAAACGAGAAGTTCTTTTTCGAGAGTTTGTTAAGATTTATTGGCTGACTATATAGCGCGATTTATATATGTATATGTGTACATGTAAACATTTATACAGATATACACGGGAAAAAGTCCAATTGAAGTAATTACGCTACAAAAATTGTACAGATAATTCAGAGTCGTTTATATGAAGAAATCATGAATCATTTGGGATTCATCTTTTTTTCTCTTCGATTCATATATGTTTTCGGAATGTATACTTGTTATATTTTTTCATGCATCATAATTATTTATTCCAAAGGATAAATATCAATCATGAATGTGCTGACTGCAGCGATGTTATCACCATCACATTGTTTTAACGTTGTCCAGGGATGATATTTGTTGCTGTATCATTCCTAGATGATGTCAAGCTGATTCCGTATCATACACCGACAGCATATTGCCTCGTGCAATTTTACTCATACATTCACGAATTCCCTTGTACATAACATGAAGCTAGACACTATTCGCTGAGCAATTTTAGTTTCGTTGGTCTAATCTCCTACCGATAACGTTAGAACTTCCCTGTACATTGTACATAACAGTAGTGGGCGCCGGTGCGAGGATAGTAACTATATCTAATTCGTAATTCACAAAGTTACCGTGGCAAACTTCAGAAATGCGGTTATATAGAATTCGTAGATCATCAAACGCCCCATTTCAGTATTGTGTTGCGAATAATTTGTCAACTTTTAATTGCTGTAGTGTAGTATTTGATCGCGAAAATTTCATAACCAATTCAAATCACATACTCCATCAATGAATCATAGTAATTTTTTGTTCCGATGAAAAAATCCCAGCATAGTTTTTTGTGTCTCGCTAAGTCTTATTCAATATCGAGTGCGAATATTGATGCACTGGTGGACGATACATTCAATACTGATATCGAACTACCTAAAACAATCTCACTCTTGTACATTTATGTGTTGCACGACATCCATGATTGAACTGCAACGCTCAACATGCGAGATTCGTAGAGGCCGCTATTGCGCAATATAGAGATTCGACGAAAATATTCATCCATTGGTAGAGTGCAATTCGTACCTTAAAATGTCTCGATGATCATATCATTAAACTACGTTACCGACCATCGGCCATTCCATATAACCAATTGATTGGTTATCCAAAATTCCTACATTATCATATGTAAGCAAAAATGTGAAATAAATAGTAGTGGCATTGTGAATTTTGGAAGTAGATGTCAGCATGTTGCACACTGACTCAATATGGCGGCCGAGTGGCTGGCAAGTACCATGGTGATGTCTACTATCTCACTTTCCTAACAATCGTCATTTTTATACAATTTTCATAAGTTTTTTATGAATAAAATGAGTGTGTAGTACTGTACACGTTTGTGCATATGTTGCTGATGTAGACATTCGTTGCGCGAACAATTTGCTATGGAAAGCAAGTGGATTCCATCGTGAAGCATAAAGTGTGGTGAGTGTTTGTCCCTCTGCATCTCCAAAATGTTTGTGTTGTGTTTGACACAACCAATTGTTAAACATCCATACTGGAATTTTCAGTGTTTCGTTATTTGTAACACTTTTATCTTGTTTTCATCGCAATCAATTTCACGAAAAAACACTGTCAAACAATTTCATTTCTACTTTTGCATTAATGTCATAATTCATTAATTATCACCAATAAATTCAATTCACAAATTGGATACGGCAAATTTGCTCATGTGTAAATAGAAAGTGAGAGCGAGTGAGAAATACACATTCTCTTTTCCCTCTTCCCTCACCTTTTTTCTTCTTTTGCTTTTTTTTTACGCTGTCTTTCTTCACCGCCGTTTATATCCCTTTTTTCCGTTCTCCTCAAACTCTTGATCACGTGGTTATCCGCCCCCGCGTTTGACATAACCCTCGAATCCCCATCATATTGTGGTATTATACCATGATACATGATTTGTTCGGGGTTATGTTCAAATAAAAATATAATTGCAATCCATCACCGATTCCCATTAGGAAAATATGAAAGTTCATAAATAATATAATTTATGTATCATTGTGCATGTTGAAGAAAATTCATCAGTGGCCTTTATGATTATCACGTTAGATTAGGAAGAAATGTCATCAGTCAACGGATTTTCCGTACAGAGAACAGGGAGAACAGTATGGTGGTTCCAAGTCTTTATAAAGAATGGAATAAATTCATCTATGAGTACGGAAAATTCATCTAGCTTGGGATAACAATTCAAAAATATTTCACTTAGAATCCTGATCGTTCTTCCCATATGGTTCGAGTTATGACATTGCCGGGTTAACGAACTCACAGATACAATAGTGTTTCATTATGAACAACTCTATGAAATTTAGTTTATCGAGAGCATCTAACTCTGCTATTTTTCTTCCATAAATAATATAAATATTGAACAATCCACTAATTCATAATTGGTTTTTTGTTTGATTCCAGGAGCAGCCATCATACGGGGTCAGATACATTACATTTCAGGTGAGTAATATGAAAATAAGGAGAATCGATAGTCTTGGTATGAAGCCAAACATGTCCAATCACTCCGCTACTTTTCTTTTCATCATACTTTAATTATATTCCTTTGGTACAGTCTTAACTTATGGGTTGACTACAGTCACACTCTTAGTATGATTAAATGATGAAAAAAGTGGCTTCTTCTTCAATTTAAAATGAGTTGTGAATCACTTTACAATCTTGAATTCCAGTCATCGAAATTTTCGGGAAAACATTAGAAATACATTTCGACATTCATTCTGAGTGTATTATAATATTAATCTTTCTCACTTTGATATCATAGATGCTTGTCTGAATTGTAAAATAACATGGAATATAAGAATTCAGAGTAACAGGTTCCAGGTGGACAACTAAGAGATAGATTGGACATGTTTTTGCACATTTACATCCAAGCTATTTAACATCCTTCGTCACTTTAAAATCCCGAGAGTTATTTGTATCCATCTTTTTTTTTTTTTTTGAAAATCGAAGGCGTATCCATCTTTTTTTATTCTACTCTGAACTGTTGTATTATTTCTGCTTATTTCAATAATTTTGCACATACATCTTTGTCCACAATATTACACTCAGCATAGTTGGTCAATCCATCCAAATGTTTCTTCACATTTAAAACATTCAATTCGTCCGCACTGATTTTGAACTGTTGAATTGTTTTTGCGATATGAAGAACACCATTTCTCGTGTCGAATATGTTAGATTTTGTTTGCGTGACGGCTTTAATTTGTATTTCTTTCTAATCATGACCTGATATGATTTATTTTCCTAATTTAATTTCCCATGAGAGGTAGAATGTTTTCATATAGTTGGTAATATTAGCAATCATCCTTTTTTATCATATTCGTCTATCATCGATGGAATTGTTGATGTCTGTCATGAAGAAGATGTTCGAAAGCACCTCTTGAACAGATGAAGAAAATTGGTGTTAAAGCCTATACCTATTGTTTTAATTCTATTTATTTCCAAATACATATCTTACAACCGGAGGTAAATGTATGATTGTATCTGTCACTACAAGTGTTTTCAGCAGTAACAATTTTAGGTTGCCTTGGAGAACAGTGGCCAGCATCATTTTCTCTGCTGTATCGACCAGATGAAACTTACCGACCGTAAAAATGTATGTTTATGGGGGTCGATATTTCATTACCATCAGTCGCTGTTCACGGTTCCATCGCATCTGCTTCATCGACATATGTACATATTTGCCAACTTATCGTCAGACTATATTTGTACATTGAATTTCGATGTTGCCCAAAAGGCTTTGCTTTCCACCCGTGTTTATCTATGCTGGATAGAATTTTCGGTCTTGATATACATGCCGCGAATCTGCTTCTGTATCCTATAACAGTACTGAAGTCTTAGCTCAGCTGACGTTGCTCAAGTTTTGTTGATTTCAATTTGTAGAAGACGGTGATGAGAGAAGAGACGCTGATATATATTTGTTCATCTCGAACCCAGATTTAGTCCAAACAATAATATAATCATCACGAATAGGAACTTTATACGTATCGTTTCGAATAGAGAACATGGCATAGATCAGTTTAAAGTGCAAAACATCAGCAGACGAAATATATTTCCCCATTCTATTGAGGCATAAAAGCAGCAATGTAAAAGGCGAATATTAATCAGAAATATGATGGTAATCTATACAACTTCGAGTGCCTGGATTTGCCAGAAGTGATGTGGGAATTTTCATCGTCGTTGTCTGCACATATATTTGATGGGTGTGCTTTTGTACAATTTCATGTTTAGTTTGGTATACATTAGAAAAGAGAGCGTGAAGAGAGAAACGAAAGCACTGAAGATAATGTCGAAATGCAAACAGTATGGAGTTTCTGTAATATAGTGCATGAAATTGAAGATACATGGTAATAGTATGCCATTCGCGTGATTAATTATGCTTTAGGTATAGATCCTCGCTGTGTTGTAAGGCCGCCATAAAGTCGGATGGGGTAGATACACTCGGGGTGAAATTTGTTGGTACAATGCTAAGGGTGGTTCATATAGAATAGAATGACTGGCATTCGTTGAGTAGGTGCGGTGGGCACGCAAGTGAAATGGCCATTACCTTTCCAGGTTTAAATCCGATATTACTGCCACTTTTTCAACTGCCCCTCAACAACGTTCTAAAATTAATTTAAAACTGAGTGGGTGGGCTAAAGGTGGAATAACTTCCGTACAGCTCACGGCACACGCACAATTATGTTCGAAAAATTATTGTGTTCTTCCAGTTTTTTACATGTGATTGAGTCACAAATCACGTGAGTGAGATTTCATATCAGCGAACAATTGTGAATGATTTTGATATTTTCATCAGCCCATCGGTAATTTATCAAAACACTGATGAATAGGTAGTAGAGCTGTGTAAAGAGTCGAAGGGGCGTAGCGAAGAAACATAGAACCCATTAAGTATCTGCATTTGTAATTGATGAAAATAAAAATAGCAGGCGCGCAATAGGTTTCATAGAGCCACGAATCGAAATGTTACGACCGTCAAGTTGATGTATTTTACATACTCTATAAAATAAATCACTTCCCAATATATCAACCTTGTTACATGGCGTCAGGGATAATTCAATTCATTGGGCGTACAAAGACATATTGTGTATTTAAAATGAGTGTGTAATATATGGTGAGTTGATATTGTCATCACGGATAGTGCAGGGTCGACATTTCACTCTCCGTCTTCTTATGTGCAAGTTGAAAGATCAGGTAGAATACATTTAATTACGTAATGCCAGATGCATACTGAATCTAAATAAACATGGAATGATGAGATGGTGTGGCGGTTATGCGGGTTGTCATGTAGAAAGTTGCCGCAAAGCATCGGATGAGGGAAGAAAGGAAGGGTGGATGAATTCGCGTGGATGCTGTGTATATGTTTGTGCACAATTTATATGTATAGAAGCTCCAATTTTGTAGATGTACAGGGAGCAATAGATCCTTCCGTGCTTTAAATACTGGCTTGATTGTGTATATAACTATAAGCGCTGTACTGGTGCTTTTGTTGCTCGCAGCACTTTGCCGCACATCTTCAAAGCTCCCTTGTTCCCCACTAGCTAATGCGCAAGCTGTAATTAATTAAAGGATACCGCGAGGCCGTATTCACACGCTGCTGTTTAATTGTGATGGAAATAGAGATATGGAAAATTTCATAAAATGTTGTTGTTGTGTCTGTGTGTTCTGATCATGTAAAGCTATCAGATCATGTAAAAAAAATTTTTTTATAACTTTACAAAGGCAGAATATTATTAACACAAATTGAGTGTTGAAACAAATATTGTACACGCCAAACGCTTTATAGGAGACCACTAACAAACCCCAATAGTGTAGTGAAATGATAATAATAATTGTGGCTCAGCACGCCCGACGTTTGTGTACTATCTATATTGAATTTTAGAATGACCCAACGAGTATGGTATATGAACACAGTCTGGCCGGAAGCTGTTGAGGGTTGGTGGCCATGTGGCTAGGTGGAAAGATTTGCGTGTGGGTGACCTGTACACCATACTGTATTTGCGTTTGGTCGGGCAGTTACGTACTCGAGCGATAATTACATATCGACTATGCGGTTCTCGATATTTCTTTTAGCATGGTACAACGAGAAAACCGTGACGGTTCAACGTTAATGAATTACACGGCAATGACTGGTCAACCTTTTTCTCTTGGTAATATGCCAACCCGCGATTCCCATCGCGAATTTTTTTACTCTCAAATCTATTATTCCAATCAAATCATCCCCCTACCCATCAGAATTTTTCGTATTTGACCCTGCAATGAAAGTTATACATATTATTATTCGTATCTGGTGAAAACGGGCGCAATACTGTTACGGACATTTCGACGCATTGTTCAATTTCCCAGCTAAACGGACATGATAATGCATTATATCGTTTCCCTATGAGACTTTTCAAACACTCATCATAAATGCATATGCAACCATGTAAGGTTATTCATAAAGAGTCAACGTATATCCCATTCATCGAACTAAAAATTTGGAATTTTAGTCAATTTTCGACCATGCAATATATGTGGCTGGGTGAACACATAAAACTGTGGAAAAGTGAGCCTTGAAAAGCTTGAGTGGTGCTGAAACCTTGTCTAAATGGTTCTATGGCTGTCTAGATAAGCACTCGATAGTTTTCTCCCTTTGTCTTTCTTTTTTCTCATTGGAAGTAGTATTGCATCTGGTGAGAGTATAAAAGGCGAGAGTAGTCAGGCAGTAAGTGCCGGCATAGATCTTCCCTAGCTACCATGATACTCCCACCGCTATATGACTCCCAGAGTGAGTTATGAACATGTATACTCACTAAATGAATTCCATTCTCTGTGCCTACTAGGATTTACGGTCATCTAAAACACAGTCACTCATCAAAGCTTTGTAATGGGGTTGTAGATATATTATTTGATTTTTCATGAATAATATTTCTATATACATTTTTTTTTCAATTCCGATGATAACTCGTGAAGATGCTTTACGTTAACTTCAAACAAATGATAAATGCAGTCACATCATGAACAATATAGACACGTGCTCGTTACAACCAGACATTTATTGTGTAACGAACGAAATCATACTGTGGATTCCCACAGGATTCAATGGAATGGGAAGTAACGGCGCAACAAGCAGACGACAAAGCTTATTTTTCCACTGGGGAGTACAGTTTGGTGCTTTTGGCTTGAAGAAGGGCGGGATCACGTTGAAACGAAGTAAAATGGATGTATCGTTGCACTACAATAAAGTAACTCGAAACACACTTATCTTGGAAAATGCGAAGGAAAAACGAAAAAAAAAACAGAAAATTTAATCATACATTCTATGGGAAAAGGAATATGACTTGCTGTAATGCACGATAAGAAGTCTAATCTTCGGATTTTCGTTTTGGTCACTGAACATTTACATTGTCAGTAGTATTTTCTACTTACGGTATGTTTGTTCAACAAACCCTGCTGCCATTTTCGTTTATTCTACTGGCTTGCTGCAACTCACAAGTGAGAAATGATAAGCCCTCTCTATTCTTTCGGGTTTTCCAAATGGAGTGTTTATACATAATAGTCTTAGTTGCTGAAATCAAAATGATGCTCTCAGGAACATAATGTTATCTGTCATAGTGACAGTTCTATTACCACAACACGGTATTAATTTAACATGCACTAATAATGGTTTCAATCGAGAAATAATGAACAGATGTCGGTTCTGCCATAGACCGGCATTGGACAAAAACGTCGAGCATCGACTGTGATAACGTCAAAGGGCTATTACGTTGTATAATTCTCATAACATAGATGATACCTACTCACGCATTGTCCTCCTAAAATATAATCCTATAATGGCTGTGCTGTCAGTAAATACACGCAAGAGCATACCTGAATCAGGACAGTGATCAGCACGCGAGTTTATATCCTGTTAGTGCGATTAATGAGGACGAAAACAAATTTGGCCTATGAGCCAAGTGACGACCTTTGAAGCAACTCCCCATTTTTTTGTTCAGTGACACCTTCCAATGTCCTTCATTGAAGAGTGATTAATCAGTTGATATAGCTGAAGTGCACAAATGAGGATGCCTCTGATCTAATGTGATGGATGTTAATTTTCTTCTACTTGTATATATACGTTTTCATAATTGGTCTATGGATGAACTGGCTGTAAATGACAAATGGGAATCTCAGATTTCTTCTCGGGCAATGACACGAACATATCCCGTACTATTAAATTCAAACATTTCCGAGTTCTCTTTCTCCATAGCGTGCTGTCCTCTATGCATAAATATATCAAATATTCTGTTTACGCGGCATTTCAAGAATTATAACATTGCACAAATCATATACAAAAAATGATTAATCATGGATCAAGTCTATAGCTCGAGTTTAATTACCAATTACTTTGACGAAGCATTTTCAGCAGCAACGCGCGTTTCGAAACGCTTTGCCAATTAGCTCCGCGGGGCACGACAGTGGAAGCGAGAGGAAATCGGGTCGTGCTTCCACAGGCCTGCGAACCACGAACGTACAATGAATAATAATTCTCGATTGTGTAGCGTAACAAATTGTTTTGTAGTAAAATAGGCAATGTTGAATAATGGGACAATTAATTCATGCAATTGAAATATTCATATGTGGATCGTGCCGCAATGATGTTTGGTTTCATATCTTTGCGACACCCAAAATTAAATCATTTACAAGTCAACTTTGTATGATGCTGATGATACTCAATTGTTTTCATTGAATTTTTTCTTTCTTTCCGCAACGTGCGATTTCTGACTCCTCAAGTATCGTATGATTCGAGAAATATAACTATTCCACATTCAACATGCTTCACATTTCTCATTGAAGTGGAATGAATCCGATGGAGAAACAAATATCCAACAGCTCGTCTACGTCCTGATTGTTAATTCATTTCTCATGTGTATTACTTCCAAATATATATCCAACCAACTATGCGTATGTCGTATTGTAGTAAATGGGTCGAAGTGTAAACACTCTATGTTGACATTGTTCGCTTTAACAATTGAGATGAGACAAATAAGTGGGAGGATATTTAACGTTGGGAAAGATTCGCTCATTATTTTTGTTCGGGAAGAATTATTAGTTTCATCACGTTCATATATATATATATATATATGTAGTAGAAATGTGTATCGCTTATAAAATCATTGTATAAAAAATACAAATATTGCGGGCATTTATCATGTTGTCCTCAATATTGTGAGACTAGAAATTATGATTGAATCTGAAACAGCTTCAGTTAAAAAGCTATGTATATCAGCTTTGTATATCTGAAGTATTCAGACACAGACGTTTCATTTACATTTGCTAGTGTGAGTCGCAAGAGAGAGCGATGGGTAGTGTATTCAAATCTTACTAACCACTTAGTCACGGAAGCATCTTGGCAAGGCTTGGCGTGATCAAAATTACTCTCTTCCGAATTGTTTTCTTTCTTCTAACGAGTTTGCAGTCACATAGCACAATTTCATTTGAGCAAAGTTCTCAATTATGTAGCAACCCCTTCGAACAATACCAATGCAAGGCTTCGTTGTTAATGGTGGAATTACATTTTGCAGAATAAACTTGAGTGTCAGAATGGCGTGCAATCGAGCTCGCTCGTGTGTGTAAATTTCTCTCTCACTCACTTTATATATTGTATTGTATGTTATTTTGGTAAACTTAATTCTTCTTCATCCGGTCCACACAACTATTTTAACATATAAAAGTTGAGTATATATACGCAAGGCCCTCCATTAATTATCATTCATGAGCCCGATGATTGAGTTTGTCGAAAAATGTTCATAATGGCGATGAAATTTCTCTATGTCATGTTGAACTGATGTCCATAAATTCGCGAGATATTGGTCCATGATATTATTTACTATATAGTGTATAAGAGTGTGAAATGATAGACAGAAGAAAGGGTCAAGATTAATGAAGCGCTGGTCCATAAGCATCCGTATCTAAGAAAAGGCCACGATGCGCAGCGTGTTGTAACCAAAAGCCCAGGTTTAAGAAGGATCACAGTCTGGTTTTACCCATTAAATGTTCTTCGTTGCGCATACCTATCCACAAAAGCATTGAGACCATGCCAGACATTTCCGGATGGTTGAGTTGATTGTTTGAAGCATGAATCGCTCAATTGGACGACGTTATGTAAATCGCCGGTATTGTTACGGCGTACATTTGACAAAACATATTCCGGCGCTACTTCAATCAAACTGATCTGCCAGCTTGCGAAATAGTAATGTACAATCGTAGAAGAATAAGTAGATTGCATTTCTAACCTTTCCAAATATATCTGTGACAAAGTATAGATACTACTGTAACACGATAGTACCGAACATTATTACTGAATATACTACGACATGCCTTGGAGCGACTTCGTCGATAGCGTTTAATAATCAATTGCAGAAAGTCTTGTATGCCACTTCGTTGTCCATGTATAGGTATATTGACTTTGTCGCGACGCTCTTCGTCAGTGATTAATGAAAGGATGACTTGCATTCACTATCCTGCTTTCTTCCAACTAATTAATATAGAATCATAATTGCGTGATTCGGTATTGGATACGACTCAGCATATCATGAAAATGATTAACATTTCATTCAAGAACAATAATTATATATCTCAATATTGAAATGATTCTTATGCATAATTCAAATGATTTTTCGTACTGTGTATGTTATGTGAGGTCAATGAATTCCGTAATGTCACGTCCAACGATAGTGGCATCTTATGGCCTCACATTTCCATGCATTTGAGAGACATATCGGTGAAGCAAAGCGTGAGTCTGTACAAGATGTTCCTACCCATCGCCCTTTTATCTCTATATACTTGTTTTACCCCACTTGCGGCTTTATATTTCGCCCACACGATGCGTGACGTCATCACAGAAATACGTGAGGTGCGTTTGGAATCGTGCAGCAACGCAACCAGGTGGGGCGAAAAAAAGGCGTGACATAAAATGAAAAAAGAAAAAATAAAGCGAACGAAGCGTCATCTAAAGAATGTGAAGGATCGCACAAGCTCATATAAGAGTTGGTGATGTACAGTATAGAAGAACACGCTTGACCCCTCTCGCTTACATGTGTGTGGTCGCTTGGTGTATCGGGTGTTGTTGCTTGGAAAATAAAGTAGCTTCAACGTCGTTCACATACATATCAAACGAAACTTTTTTATTTTGATATACCCATGGGTACACGTGACTTTTCCACGCCGAAGAGTCTATTTATTTCTCTTTATCGACCGAACCCTGAGATCACCCAGAGGACGTTGATAAATGTCAGATAGAGATATTATTATGAGAGCGCTCACAGTGAATTGTGAGCATTCATGAATTGTTGTGTCCAGCGAGATCTTGCGGTTTCCACTTGTCATACGATTTCCACTGCTTGTATTTATCTCCACTATGTTATTTCCGTTAAATTCACTTGAATAAATAAATCATAACTGCTCACTAACCACCCAAACAATATTCCTTTCTTTTTCGTCGGTGTATTTGTGAATAGTACGCAGAAGGTAGATTGCGCGATGAAATTTGAATTCACCGAGAGCGAAAGAATGATAGCGGCCCAACGGTGAAAACGGATGGGTTTTAATATTCGCAACCGAGAGGCCACGAGCGTACACAGGATTTGCTAGTCCGCGTGGACTTGCTAAGCTTTACAGATTGTGGGTTCGAGACTTTGAGAAGTAAATCATGCTGCGATGGCCCATGCCACATCCTCACTCCCCGCCATCCCATTCCACCGTGTGTCCCGGGTGTAGTTTGTATTTTACGCTACCTTGTCGTGTGGGTCGAGGACCCAGCTGCAGCTGGGTGAATGGTACCTCTAGGATTAGCGACATTTTGATACACACCGGCGCCTCCAACTCAGGACATGTACCCCCGTTATTTTGGCACATGGATTCCCCAAATCCACCAGTAGTTTATGAGTATAGCAGTATCAGTGAAAAGTTGGAGAGATCGCATAATCTCCTTCATAGAGAACTTCATTATATTATTCAAAACTCGAACCATTAATTAACCTTCATCATATGTATACGCGTCCAAATTTTTTATCATGAATCTTCGGAATGTTGTGAGAGTGTGAAGAGTATAAAGAGTATGAAAGCATCCTCGGAAGTGTGTTGAGAATAAAATAGACTGAAGGATAGTGAATGTGCGCTAGTGAGAAGGCGAGTGGGAGAGTAGAACAAGTGGATTCTGTGGAATGTTGCGAAGGGGTTTCACGAATGCACTTGGTGCGCAAAGCGAGCAGCAAATTAGGGCTGTTGCGAACACCAACCACGCAAGTGCCACAGCTCCAGTCAAAGCCCCATAGATGTTTGACCTAGCGAACACGATCAACACATCCGGGGCTGCATCAAGGGTTGTAACATTAGCTGTGGAAACAGTAAACATGCACGTTCGCATGCCCAGCGTGTACCCTCTATCTAGCCCATTCTCCCTTACTCTCTTTGCCACTCCCACTCTCTTCACTCATTTCCACCCGTTGCTGGTTGCGTAAAATGTGCTCGCGTGACTCGTAGTTTAAACATGGCCGCACTCAGTGAAAATGATCCTCGTAAGATTTTATTGGAATGATCGTGCTCTACTAGCACGAACGCATTTAGTATTGATTGTTATAGAATTTTGACACAAACTTATTCCAGGTTCCCAGTTGAATTATTCAATGTTTCAATGTCGCGACAATGCTCACTTTCATCTGATTTTACGCAGTCACTCTACATTTTTCAAGCATTGCTGTTGGAAGGCTGTCCAAATCATCATTTTACGCGCTTGTCACAAATTCGTGAATGTGTTCAAATCCCACTCCGTTTCAATATTGATCTTGTCTGATAGTAAAGTGTTACTGCCAAGTAATTCGACTAATATTGAATAATTTGAATTTCTTTGATGAATTTAAAAAGTCATAAATATACTTGAACTTGGTATGGGCTTTTACTTTCATTTGAAATATGATATATGGGAATTCTTGGGAGGTTTTCTATGATTTTCCTGTTACTCACTAAGTTATTCCACCCCGAGCTCATGAAAGTCATTTTACGAAAAACATAGTTTGACAAATGAAGCTCTTTGAGAATTGGGAACCTCCCTAAACATACTGAGGACTGTTCCATTAGCATCACTACATCATAAATATACACATGTAAGTAACTATATGGTTTGACTGAGAGATAAGATGTTAATCAAAACTACACTGCCTTCCTTCACGAGCATCATAAAGATTTACGTATAATATTAATCATTTCTCCATGAATCGTGAGACTCATTGGATAATTGGTATGGTGACTGCATGTGAACAATAGACCTCGCATCTTTATTGATTTTGCGGATTATCTTTAATTTTTTAATCAAACGACTAGAAGCTCTCCGCTGATAAATGACCGTCGGCTAGCCAATGTATCCGGCACTTTCACGAATGCTTTCGAGTGCATCCGGCCATGCTTAATCGTTAATCGAATGGCGTGCGGCTTAAATTGCCTCTCATTTTCTCTTGCCCATCCCATATCCGATTATCTTTCATCTCATGCGCTTCGAGAGATGTAGATATTTTTTTTCCAATGCCACGTACAATCGAATAACCCAGTCATGAATATTTCAACGATATAATTCCCAACAATGGCGGTGGTTTGAGACGCAATTTTTTTAATGATTTCCCAAGCCGAAATTAAACACTTTTCATTAGGGAAATTGAGGTCGACTAGCATCCATCAACGAAAAATTGTATGCGCTGTATTACACATTTGACTGATGAAAATCAATGACTCGTATGAGCGAAAATTGAGAATTGCTATGCTTCATTTGGCTGTTTATTTCCACTCTCTATTCTCAGCATCATAAACTTATCGATTGGTGAACAGAATGCGGTGTGTTTCTCCTCATCTGGTTTACGGTTCGAAATACGTTGTCGAGTATAATGGTATTCGGCTACATAGGCAAGTTCATCACTAAGTCATGATGCTTTTATCGAAACATCCCTGCAATATACATCTTCATTCCGTCGTTTTCTTGTTGGTTCTATCTATACGGCCGACCCCACTCATGATTGCATCTTATGTATCTCATAGTAGCTCCATGATGATTACATTCAGTATCCTATTTTTCTCATCAGTCTCTTATACGATAATATGTAAAGCACTTTTTTTTTTCTTTTTTTTTCAATTATGAAGATGTAATAGAGTTGGCATGAAAATATATGATGATGATAGTTATTCACGTGCCTATACATACATATACCACTTAGATATTGATGAAATCAGTACTTTGACTCTGATCCGTAACTTTTGAAAACTTCATTGTTCGGAATATTTGGAAACGCGTACATTCTGTTGCACCAACCTTTCAGGTGATTCTTGTTTTTCGATGGTTCTCATTTTGAACCGTTACTTGATGACATTTCTTTATTTGCCCATGCATAACCATATTGCTCTATATCCCCTTAATATATCTGGATATATTGTTCTGAAAGACAAATCCAAATATACAGTTATTTCAAATTCATCTTTGTTCACAGTTCACTACGTTTGAAGAGTTCATAAGGGAATTTTGAGTAACGAAACTATCTTTAGCATCCTACAAAATTACGTGATCTATCGAGATATTAACATAGGGCTGCCACCCTAAATCCTTTTTTATTAATGAATATCCATACGAGCGATGTTCTGTTGTTCATACACAGTTCATGCATTACTTGTAACATTATGGGATGGGAGTGACTATATAATTCCACTCATAGTGCATCCATATAGTTTTAGTAGTCGTTTAAGAGATTTTACGTGTCTTTACAGTTTTAATTAGTGAAGAAACTTTGACTTTCGAAACTGTTGCGATGGTGAATTTTGAGAGTAGAATAAACACATTATATTATTTCCAAGAAAGACAAAAATTATATCTTTGAATTATTTGTTTTATTTTTTTCCATTATTTCTTAATGGTAAATGCTCCGTATCCCTTGTCTCCCACTGGACTTGGTAAATATCCCTAAAGAGTTTCTCGCATTAAAAGATCGATCGATTCCATGAATAGAGTTCTTGTGTTCTCATAGAGTTTCATTCCCTTGACGATCATAATGTAACTTCGAACCACTATGTGAAATTGCAATTAAACGACTTAGAGTTGGTGAGGGACACACATGTCCTTGTTAAACTACTCTACACGACACAGTAACAATCGGCGATCGCATGAACGCCTCGTGTTCTCCATATATTGTATGTAAACATATGAATATATGCAACAGTGGCTACCACAACTAGTTTTGGCAAAATAGTTATATTGCACTATGGTAAATTGTATCATCTCGTTTTTTTTTTGATGCTCTGTTTTTCTTACAGAAAATTTAATTATTGTCAAAGTATATACATGCGTCGTGATAGTTGTTAGAATAGTTGCGGGGAATTAGCAGCAGATCAATATGTAAATTTAAGAGTACTTTTCTATGTAGAATTCCATTGCTGCCTGCACTATAATAAATGATGTTGATATATCATTCAATCGTCTCACGATAGACAAAGAGATGTAATTACACGAAATACCATTATCGTTTGTGTACAAACACGATATATGGTTGAAATTGACTTTTCCGTTAGTACAAGTACAAGAATATTGCTCCGGCAGGTTAAAGTTATATGGAAATATGTTTCTCTTCTATTTTCGATTACTGAGCGGTGACACTGGTACACCCCGAAATAGTCACTCCTGGCGATAGGACGATAATAAATAGGGCTCTTGCCTCCTGTTCCATCTCCACCTTTCTGTTGCCATTTTTATTTGACAATGTTTTTCCTGATATCTCATATCAAAAAGGAAACAATGACTCAAAATGGTGGCAAAAATGTAAAGAAAAGCGAATGAGCGAAATACGAGTATTTGACTTTTTGGTTCCATTATGGTGGGCGAATAAAAAAAAAAGTGTATTGTAGAATGAAATATTGAAGATCTCACGGCAGTTTGTCATTAGAATTACTCGAGGTAAATGTGAAATGGGGTCATCAGCACAGAAAAAGAATCGCGGGCGGCTTCAGTTATTTTATGTGCTTTCATACAGTATATTATTCTCAAATGTTCTACAATATTATCTCAGTAGATATTGAATCGAATTAATTTATGTATTTTATGAAAGCAGAAAAGGGATGGCTCAGTTCTGATTGTGCACATGGTAACAATTCAATGTAACTAGTTGTATATCGGCTCGTGAACTTTATATTCATATATTTCGTCTGTGTACTTGTGAACCACGTCACGCAAATGCAATTGATTGAAAATCATTACAAATGAAATTTTGTTTTAAAATGATATCCAAACTTCAGGAGTAAACCATTGCGGGGTGCTCTTAACAACAGGCACCATATTATATGCGTGGTTTGAAAACTCGATGTATTATCACTCTAAAAAATTTCATTTTTAATATATAGATACTGCTGAAAATCACAATGGGGATGAAATATTCGAAGGGGTGAAACTCATTTCGAAGCGAGTAAGTGATCATTCCATAGCTAAGGCCCTTGGTGTCTATAGATGTGTCCAACATCATAACTTTATGATACCTGCATCATAAAATAGATACAAAGAGGCCATATTATCCGCAACACATAACAGCGGGTGCGCATCCTCCACCGCTCGTAATATACGCGAAGGCGTGAATCTGCATACGAAACGAACATTAAGTTTTCCCGCATTTATAATTTAATATGCCGTACAATGGCATAGACGTCAGCTTCCATGAGAGGACCGATACTGGATTGACTTTCTACGAATAATTGGTATTCAGAGGTGCAGTAACGCTCGGCAGTGAATACATGTTCATACATAATTTGTCGCATGTATAATTCACAGTTTGTGAGATATACAAAGTTAAGCCGGTGTTTTGGATGCCATTAAATATTGCAATACAATTGATTCAAGTGGAAATATCTCACATTGGATGGAGCTAGAGTATTCATCAGAATGATAGAAATGTAGCGTTTCTCTTTCATCACAACCAGATAAATTGAAGTATTTCTAAATCATCTGATTTAAATAAATATTGCATCGATTCAGTATCGCCATACGATGCGATGCTATATCAATTAGTTTTGACCGAATGTGATTTTCAACAAAACATCGTGACCGTATTTTGGGATATGCATGTTGCTATGCATCACTATTCAGTTAGATTTCATTGGACTTTACAATTGCTAGTAGAGATTGCGTAGATCTAATGAGACGCGAGTGACCTCACTGACCTAAGTCATCCTCTCTTGATGTGGAATGTGATAGTTAAGGTGTGATTCTGTGTTGGCATTTATTGCAAAAAGAGTACAGCTACCATACAAAGAGTATTTCTTCTCGTTTGAAAACACAGTTACTTGCTTGGCACCGTGAAGCCAAGTTTGTAACCAAACAGAGAAGGTGCGACTTCTTTTCTCCGTAACTTGCGGCGACAGCGCTAAGAAAAATTGGTTCTAACCCCATTGGAGCTGAGTGCTCGAGGTACGACGGATCTTCGTGAGTTCAAGAGAGAAAGAAGGAGGTCGCAAGAAGCGAGTTGGTGGTATTCGGGAATACCCTCCCAGCCATACACTCTCTAATATCTTATGATTTAGTGTTTCGGATGCAAGCGCCTTTAAACACCCTAGCGAGAACCGTTGCCGATGTAGCCAAGCGAAATTAAACTCCCTCAGCCATCTTCACTTCGCCTCCCCTCAATTTTATTTCTTCGCGGCCATTTTCATTTTTCCCACCAGTACGCGTCGTCTGGCTCATCCATCGCAGTGAACTCTTCCTCTAACAGACGCGCCCTCATTTTTTCCCAACAATTTTCAACTAGTTTCAACATCTTTATTAAAAAAATCTTCGGAAAATGAGTATATTGAATTTTCCGTTAGATTATTCATGGAACACATCCACCAGGTTATTTCGAATACACATATTTAAAGACATGACTGCAGAATATCGAACAGATAGAAAGCCACTTCAATTATTCTCAGTGACTAAGAATAATATGACATACGAAAGAATCGTGTCAGAGAGTATCGACTTCAAAGTTCGGGGCATAGCACATGAAATAAGCGCGCCCACTGACGTACCGCTAACCTGGTTTTCATGTTGAATATATCGATGACTCGTGCATTACAAAATATATGAGCGAATGCTGGAAATGAGAGCGTAAAGGGTGAGGGGACGAAATGAAGATGAAAAATAATCCCGTTTATCAGAAAGTGAGGCGTCCATTACGATGAAAAGTTGTTTGGCGAGCCAACCATAAACAAACAGAATTATACGCCATACGACACTCTCAATCCCCTTCATGTATCGTTGAGTATATTCCGTTGAGGCGAAGATGTATATATATATATATATATCCATTGATATGTTTACATATGCGCGTGCTGACTAGGTTTTAGTTTCCCTCGTGAAAAACATGTACAAGCGCAATGTCGGCACCTTGTTTCTTCGCCCATTTTTGCATATGTATACATATATAGTATGCAACGATCACTATCATTTTCACGTGATCACAAAAACAACTCGTGTATTGGTATCGAAACAAAAAACTTAATATTTACTCTATTTCACCAAAGCTTTTTTAGCACGTCAGACTCACCGTTAATCACACCGTTAAAACTGTCTTCAATCACCCATCCCTCTTGACAACCATATGGATGAATTTATTCTCATTGTCATCTCATGTTCCGCCGAGTTTAGTTAGGTGTGCTAAAATTTATACACTGAACAACAGTAACTACCCCTAATCCTGATCATTATTCATGGCCGATGAGTTTTCTTCATACGATAAAGTATCTATGAGGCGAAGGTATTGATCCGATTAATATATAAATACTAAATATGTCTATAGAGATGAAATTCAGACTGCTCCGATGAAATTTCGATATTTTATAAATTTCTGTAATAAACCCCTTGTCTAACACATTGAGTGTAATCCTCATGCGCGGTACTTTGAGCTGAATCGTGTAGTGATAACCACAGAATTCCTTATAAGACTTCGTTATATATGCGCTTGTAAAGGTCCGCCCTACGTCGCTACGATTCTCAGAGTGTTATCAAGGCAAACTCGAGTATCGTACATATATACTCTAGGGATTAACATGTTCAGAAAGCACTTAGCGAATGCCACACTCGATGGCTCTCATGAAATTGATATGCCATGTCTTAACAGCCGTCCGTGAACTGTTTTTCCTTTGTTTACTTCAATGACTCGTCAGCTATTTGTAATATTCAGGTGAAATAAGAATATTGTTTTCGCTTCACATTGAAAATACTGAAAGAAGAGATTAGTTTGGATGAAGAAAAGTCGTCGAGAATTCACGTAAAAAAAAAAAAGATATTTCTAACGACGTCTTCACCTGAGAGAACCAAATCAGAAAGTAAGGCGTTTCCAGATTCAGCGGCCATCTCAAATGATGAAAGTTTGTATCATTATTTTCATCCGCATAATTTTTACTCCGAGAAAAGCGCGCGATCTTCTACACGCGAGAACAGACAAAAATAAAAGAGATGACTGAAGCAGAGCACAGACGGCGGCCTTTGCGCTTCGACAGCAATTTCCACAGCGAAGAGTTGTACATGGCCCCAAGATTCTTTGCTCTATATCGTTGGAAATGTAGTGCTGCAATAACAACGACGATATATTTATCGGGTCTTTTATATTAAAAGTGATTTTTCTCTCTGCCCGTAATGTAAAGGTATTCTGTGGATGCACCTTTGAATATCACCTCGCAGCCCATATTGTTGTTAACTATTCATATAAATCTATGTATATAAGGTGCGTTTCACCTCCGCATAAGGTTTTTATAATGTGCCTGTTCACTGACTGGATTTAGGTGGGAGGGAAAAATTCCTCATATCCTGAGTTTATAAATAGATTGTGACGCGCAGCCCGACTATTTGCGTATTGTCTCTTCTCTTAATCACTTCACATATATATATGGGTAATACATAATTAAATATTTATCACGCATGTGTAGGCGGATTATATATCGATTTTAGCTGCTAGTCCATTTATCTGTGGTGGAAAGTCGAACTTTGACAATGGCTGTCATGTGCGTGTCATTTGTGTCGTTATCACACGAAGCGTTAACGAAAGTATAACCTGAAGCATGCATAATCTGCATATGAAAGACTGCTGACTTCTGCAATTGGAAATTTTGTTGGGTGAACGGAATGTTTGTTAGAGAGTTCCGTGGAAGTAATAGGAAGTCTCCAATGCAGACTGGTTCTTGATATACATAAAATAATGGATAATAATAATGATACATGTCGTGAATTGTAATATTTCAAGAAATACACAATTTTTTTTTCATATTTTATGACTGTGTGCGACCTGTCACACTATTATATCCATTACATCATTTTTCATTCGTTTCCTGCACGCCATTTCTGCTCGTTCATTGGAATATGGTGTTTTGCTCTTCATTTTTGAGATATTGAAATGTTCAATGTTATGATGCATTAATTTCAGAACCGTGATGGAACGTCGATTTCATCTGTTTGTATTCAACTTCTTATCTCTACGCTCAACGTTCGAAATAGATTACTGTATATGGTAGTGATGATAATGATTTGATCGATTTCATGTTGAAATAACGCCAATATCATGGTCACTGTGAAGCAAACGTATACTTGTTGAGTGTTTGCACACCAGATATTCAGCAATTCAGCACAGAAAAGCCGTCTTTTGTATGTGTGCCTAAAGATTGCAGGAGATACCATTAATCCTACAGAATTATAAACAGACTAGTTCGACTGTCGCCAAAGTTGTAGCAAAAGACAGTAGAGTAGAAGAACAGTGATAAGAGTAATATGGTAATAGATGTGATGTTTTTCCATTCGGCAAAAGAGCCGTCATATCAGTCTTCATTTATGTAAAAGCGTGTCAACATATGAGATGCATATGAAAAAGACTTGTTCATGAAACGACGCGAGTGTTTTTATGAGGGCGCGAGAAAAGAAAAGAATAGACAGTGGTACAATGTAACGTGGATGGATAGGGGAAAATATATATACGAACGATGAATGCGAAAAGTTGTGAAAGTGAAATGTGCAGCAAGATATGAAGAAAGAAGGGAGAAGAAATCTCGTCATGGTAATCCACTGTCGATCGTTCCCAATCAAAAATGGATCACCCAACTTTTGAAGTTGGATTCACCTCAGCGTCTTAAGCCGCTCGACAGACTTTGTGGTACAGCTCTCAATCGTTATTCGCCTTGCGGATATTTTCTTCACTTTCACATTTTCCTGTCAAGTTATTTCCCACCAATATTGTCAATTGTCTCCACCTCCCGATACTCAACATTTTTCAATACCAGCACTTTCATAACTCTCTTTTGTTTATAAGTAAAAATTAACTTCGACTCAAGGGGAGAAAAAAGCACCACTGAGACTGGCTAGCGTTCTTGGAATTTTATTGGATTTTACGAAGCATCTCTGCCCGACCTCTTGCCACGAGCGAGCTTGCATTTAATTAACCACAAACCCTAAATCACGCAATGACGCTATGAACTCTCTCTTGAGAGGGGTGCCACAACCCCGTCAGGAATTTCACGCTCTTTTTATATAATCCCAGTTCACGCCCATCACTCTTTAGCTTTTAAGCTCACCAAATGACTGGTGTCAGACGGACGACACCATTACGTGACACCATATTGTATAGGAATCACGATGGGTTGCTACGCCGCCCTCGGAATCTCTGTCAGGGCATGGAGTAATTGTGAAGTAACATCTAATGAAATTTTTCGATGAATCAAGAGAAAATCCGGGTGGGACCGAAATCCTCAGAAAAGTGAGCAGACGCACTGTGAATGAAACTTCACTGTGCGGAATTGCCGTCAATTTACAGTCAAATACTATAACGAAATGCTGATATCACCATCTTGGCTTTGTTCAAATGTTAGTGATTTTTTGGGCTTGATAACATCGTCATTGTTACCCCAGCGATAGTGTATTTTAGAAATTGGCCAAAACATTTTCACTACTGAACGGCTAAAATTTTGTCGCCGTCCCAACTACAATGTCATCATTCACCTCGATGGCAAAGTGGGACAACACTTTTCCTGTGAGATCATCGGCCTGTAACTTATATTTAATTACTGTCGGTAATATATTAGATTTAAAGACTTTCACATAAAATATCGCAATATTAAGAAAACCCCAAGGGTGCGGGCGTATTGCTATACTGCTGCCGCCGCCACCACGACCCCGTCTAGGGAAATGATTTACCTTTCATGAATTTTTTATGGTCACCTGACCAGCTATGTAACCAGGGGATACATAAAAGCCAAACTTGAGGTTATATATGTATATCGTCGGACTTTTTCTGTTTCATTTTCCTCATGCGCACTGCCCTTCGCCTTTTCCAACTACCGCATCTGCCAACTCTTTGCGAGCAATATACTTTTAATTATTTTCACCTTCTCCCTTAGAATTCAAATTTTTCTGCTTTTTTTTTCATAATGACTAATTAATAAGCCTTTCAAAACGCCACGTGAATTGTATCGCCGCTTCTCTATATCGGCTCCTTAATTAATACTAATACTTAGTATACATACAAGTATACACTCTTTTTTTCTATCCAATGAACAAATAATCGTACAAAAAACAACGTTGAGTCGAGTTTTCAACAATATACCATTTTTTGTTTTTTTGCACTAATTTATATCACAAAGAGAAAAGTTTCACCTACGTCTTGTATTTAGCAAGAGTAATATGGAAAAAGAGCAAGGGTGTCAGGCTCTTTTCACTTTTTTATCATGCCCGTGTCATTCCGGTGAAAGCACACGCCCCTACACCCATCCGTATATACATCGCATCCCAGCTCAAACCAACATTGTTGTTCCGCTTGAGATTCTCTTCGTTTTTTTTTTTTTTTTCTCGTTTTTAGATTATTCATTGTATATAGAAGAGAGACATGAGCGACGTTATGGGGACGTAAGGAGAAAAAGGTTCAAGTCGCTTTCAATGTAACGAGTCGCATGAAACCGTATTTTATGAACCAGGATGAGAATGATGCAGAAGCAAGAGCAGCCTTTTCACTATAGGTTCACCACGAATGCATTTAACGGATTGAAGTTTTGCTGGCAATGAGTGCAAAAGAGAACAACAAATGGCAGAGAGTGAAAAAAAGCGGAGTGAACAGGAGTGGATGGATGTCACGCGATAGCAAGCACCAGGGTGTGTTGTCATCAAGTCTCAATATATTCTTGAACAGTAGCCTGCGACATGCTGTTCCGTGGAAAGTATTGCGCACGTCATTCATTTATGCGATCTTATGCGACGCGACTCATTCTTTACAGTAATCATTCAGCATGAGAACAGAATGCGCCAGCTTTTTTTCCGTGTCTATCTGTGTACCATGTCTTTTCAGATAGAAAAAAGTCAAGTTTTTGTCACTACACGTTGAGAAAAATTCATTGCGTAAAAAATCAATAATTTTGAGAGCTTTCCAAAAAATTCTCGAAAGTTGTTCTATTCCAATGCGTTTGGATTAAAAACCTCCGATCCATAAATATCACTGAACAGTCTTGTTGAATATTCAACACATATGGGAATAGCATGATTGCATAACCCATGTTGAACCAGGGAAGTTAATAAATGCATCGTAATATGAAGAGTCCAATTCGTTCAACATGCAACACCAAGATAAACAACAAAAAATCATATGTGTATGTGTGTGTAGGTGTGTGTGGATAGATACGTGATATGCATTCACAGTATGGATTCGACTGCAACTATTTTCACTTCGCTCATTTAGTCGATCGATAGCGGTTCCATCGTCATGTGCAGGTTTGAACTAGTTGCTTATAAAATGGAAAAAAAGTGGCACTATAACCCGGCACAAACAAACAAACAAACAAACAAACAAAAAAACATAGAAACAAGAGAAAAAAAACAGTTTTCAGCCCAGAAAACTAGTGAAGGGGTAAGGGAAGGGGGCTCATCAACAGTGAGGATGGAAGTGAAGTGCGGAACGATAGGAGTGAAACGATAAGTAAAAGCGAGCGCGGTAAACAGTGAAAGGCAATGGCTATAAATCTCCGCTCTAATAATTATTCGTTGCACTTCATCCCTCTCTGCTACCATACGCCACCCCTTTCTGCCCGCTCGTATCACCTCCATCCTTCATCACTATCACTCTCACACATTCATATTTACACCCTCACTACGTCGTGATTATGGTACATCATCTAAACCGTCTGCTCCTGGTATTGCAGTTATCCGTAATAATTTAATTGCAACGATTGCGTATCGTCACTATTCCTGTTTACCATCTGTGAGACGCGATGTTACGGCTCTGCAACCAGGTTTTATTCATCGTACACTCTCTCATGTCCATCCAGGCGCGATATACTTCACTTTTATCGGCCCGCTTTTACATTGATCTTATCACACATTTCTCTACTATATCAAAGTGAAGATTTTGTGGGAAAGAAAAAACCAAACAAAAAATAGAGAGAAATGTATGGCTAACTGTTATTCAATTCGATGGTGATACATCTCGACATGATATCCAGATACGATGCAAAATCATGTAAATCAAACTGCCCGACAAAATTTGCACTTGCGTACAAGTATTCACATACACGAAAACGAGCGCGAATATCTGATACAAGCATATTGTATGTGTGAGTAGTGAAGAAATCAAATTGACAATTTTCGTGAAATGAAACTTTTCTTTTTTGTTTTGTCTTCTTGAAGGGGAATGAGGGAAATCTTCTCCCCCTTCATCGACATTTCCGATGTCGACTTTCATTCCCCGGAGACGAAAGCACTGCCGCAATATTCTGGTAGTAGAATGTTTGAGATGGGTAAAAGCCGCCCACCACCGACTTTCCGTTTGATTCAGGTGGGCTTAGCGTCAATTATGGAAGTTGTGACAATTGGATTTGAAGCGCATCGCCAATTCCACATAGTGAATTTCTTTCTCTCACGTTCTCTCCATCTCCGGCAATTTATCGACTGTTTTCCAAGACTATTATTGTCAAACAAACGTAGCTTTCAATCGAATAATATATATATATATATATATATATACATGCTGTGGTGATGCTATTTCGACTTTTAATATATATTTTTTTGAATTCCACACTGGGTTTCCCAGTTTATCAGAATTGAATATTCCCAGTACAGTTCGGAATTAATGCTAGGCTATCTCAGTTCTACCGGGGTAATCAATCATTTTCATATCACTTTGTTTTTCATCACAGTATTCACCATCACAATATGAACAAAACAAAGGTGCATTAAAAATATTTTAGTTAAATATCCCAATCTTTATCTTTCTCCGCCCATCAATTGTTAATTTCAAGATAATTGAAAGAATTGTTTGAGATAAATCTTCACTCTTGCTCTTGATTCTGTGCAGACATTTTATTGAAGACTCAATTCACTGAGGATGAATGTTGCACGCAAAAGTAATGCTTGCTCCAACAAATTCTCGCCTGTGCGTATTCTTTTTTCTTTTTTCTTTCTTTTTTTACTTTTCTTTTCAATTCTTCTGCTTCTATTTGCTTCGTTCAAGGATAATCCGCAAAACGTGGATTTACGTGTTTCAACTTGAATCGTATTTCTTCGTATGTACCCACGTAATATCCGGTTCACGTGACCGAGTCGGTGTCATGAGACTCAGAGTACAATACTTCCGTCGTTGACATTGCCCGAGAGTACTTGCTTTCACTACTTCTTCCAACACGGCTGAAAACCCTCTCTTTTGGCCCTCACTCTTTCTGTATTCTTGCTTCAGTCCTCTACTTTGGCCCCTGACAATTGGATTTCCAGCTCTACTCTCAGGAACTTACGGGGTTTTCCCCTCTGAATTTCGTCTCGACTTCTTTGAAGCTTTCACGCATCAATTCATTTTATTCCCCATCTTCTTACTATGTTCCAAACCACCCTCTCATTCATTCCTTATATATATATGTATATTTATTCATACTGTCTGTGTTGTTCCTATTTCGCTTTGACTGTATCTTCCACTCAACAAATATTGGTATGAGTGTCAATTAAAAACATTTTTTTCAGATCCGGTCGATTTGCTAACCGAAATACTAACAGAGATAAAATTGATATGCATGTTTATTCGCGAATAAGGCAATTTTCAATAATATTCATGATGATTATGATGACGATGACAAAAATGATAATAAATGAATAATATAATATAATGTATGTGTACATTTATGTGTATATGCATTATTTGAATGTTGTGTTTGCAAGAGGGCTGAAAGATCATAATGGGACGTCGCGTGTGTCGATATTAATCAGTGAGTCGCGACGCGACCCTCGTTACAACATATTATTCTTGTGGTGCACAACGAAAGTCGAGAAACAGAGAGAGAAAGAGTTATTTGGAGTGTGCATTAAGCAATCGTGAGCAATCGCATTATACATAGGCATATTAATCTGCGTATAGTTATAGTATATATATAGTAGTAAGGAGGCGTTTGGGACGAAAACTTTGGGGAATTATCGGCGACCAGCGCGACTCTTAGAGCTTTGATTGCAGAAGCCCCTAGTTGCAATATACATATGTACAACGTATGTACAGTAGCGAAAAGTGAGTTCCGTGTAGCACGTAGAGCCGCAGCTAAATCTCAATTTTTAACCACCTTCGTGATCAAGACCATTAAACGGACGAGAGCAAAGTAGAACGGCGAATAGAATGGCGTGTGGAAAAGAAATAATAGAAGAGGGTTGCTTGGGTGCGAGAGTATACATATCAAGTGTTAAGAGCCACGAGTTGATCGCCACTGTTTAAAGTCGCTATGGTGAAGGACTCGATCCTCTCTCTCTCTATGCTCAATCAAACAGTGCGATTGATTAAGTTTTTCACTTTTAATGTATTCACGCATTTCCACTCACCTTAACAGTTTTATGCATGGAGACATTTTTTCACGATTGAATAAGCATTTTGCAATATACATATGAATTGTTAAATGGAATAATTCGATCATAACATGATATATATCTGTATGCTACGCTGAAAAAATATGTTGAACTTTGACAACAATACCCGGCGGCTACAACACATTTTAACGTTTTGATGTTTAAATCCGCAAATTTTCTTACCACCCGCTAGTCCATAATAAATAATGAAGAAGAAAATTAATGACAAAGACAATAGTTATTGAGTATTGTTTCCTGTTCATATGAATAGCTCCGAATGATTATCGAATATCGCCAATATTTTTGAATGACAATTCTGTATTATTCGATTTTGCAAAATTCTTATGCTTATATGTCCGAGAAAATATGGAGAAACGAAAGATTCCCGAAAGTTATGTCTATATGCAACATTAAGATAGATATATGCACATGAACCCGTATGGAATAATATACAGGATCAAGAAAAGAAAAAAAGTAGAATGGGGTGCGACCACCGTGACCCGTTGTCCTCATGTATTTCCACGAGTAATTTTCCGCCGGCTTGTCTCGGAAAATGTTTATTCATATCGCTCGAATGCACTGCGTGGCACACGATTGTCCGCCGACATGGCCCACGGGCTGACCATTTTTTTCCTCCCTTTTATTTTCTTCTCACACACGTTAATCTCATGATAATGGAGGAAAAATAAAAAGTGAAGCTTTTTTTCACGACCCAGCATTGAGTATACTTATAACACAACATTTTTCCACTTCTTCCTCTAATGATGTCTGACTCTGCATTTTATATACATATAAAATATTTACGGTTCAACAATCGTTTGGATTTCAAATTATTTTCAATAACTAACTTCTCAGACATTTATATTTCACGAGAAGAATAATTAAGAATAATAACAAAGCGATTTGTTCTGAAGATTTTTTTTCCACAAAGAAATATTGAATTTAATTACATATGCCTTCGGAAGTTTGGATTATATGAGAGAGAACACTGAGTACCGACCAACTTCAAGCATGACGTGGCTTTAATGAGACTCTCTAGTTGTACAAATTCTCAAGTCATTTTCGCTGCGAAAAATCTCGAGAGTTTGGTGGAGTAGTCGCAAGGAAGGGAAAATACGGTGGTTAAAAAGAAACGATTCATAGTATTCAATACTCACTAATCTACATCAACGTTCCGATGAGATACTCAGCTCACATCAGCAACAATCATTCATCATAAAGTTGATAATACTGATGAGATTATATTGTTTCGACGGCTCGGATTTAATCCACTTACTCGTTATGCGAATATTCGTGACGTCTAAAAATGTTGGGGAATTCGTTAAGCAAAGCTGACCTAAAGAAAAATATTTACGAATAAAACGAATTAGCCACGAAGCGAAGCGATCAAATTTTTTTTGCATAATGTCATAACGTATTGGATAGCATATACCAATGGTGATATGAATAATCATCAAACATAAGTCAAGTCCAATTATAGATATGACAAGTGCTAGAAACCAACGAATGAATACTTCTATGTACACGTCTATCTTATAGAATGCATAAAAGAAGTCTTCATTCAAATGTCAACTAGTTTGAATTGAATGGTTCAACTGACTTTCCCTCTCATTTCACGGTATATCGAAATATCATGCAATTACTAATGCAAACTTACCATGAAAATAATTTCACTGGATGATTCTTGACAAATATAGAAAAGTTGGCACATGTTAATGTCTGTTATCCTCGGTAGGCGAATGCGCGCGGCCTTGTGTACACCTCATCGGATAGAGTTTTCCCTGCGCACGTTGTACACGGACAAACATCAGACTAGAAACTGCGATATCACGACCGACGAGCGCTACCCTAGACACCTCACGGATTTGCAACGCGCATGCGCTCATTTTGAATGCTCAAATCAGCGCTTCAATTTGATAGACCTAGATTCTGTAGCAGGCGCAAAGTGAAAAACAATGTTCCAATTCAATTGAACAAGTTTTTCATCAATCTAATGTCGAGCATTACAGCTACGCGAATTTGATGTTCATAAGGATACATCGTGTTATGAAACGATATGAAAATACTCAACAAATAGTTAAGAGTGGAAACGTTTCTGTTTCTTTACGGATCGGAACGAAGGATAGATGTGAAAATTATTATAACTATTTGTAACAATAGAAGAGGAGTGTAATGATAAATAATGTTGAAAATTCCAGACACGTATATACATCGAACGCTCCTGTGAACATTTGCGCATGCGTCATGAATGTGCGGAGGCGTGGGAGGCTGCTGAGGGGTGAATGGGGGTGAGTCAGTAAGGCCGCAGCGCGCGCTCAGAAAACTACCCTTACGGGAGCCCACGATATCACCGGTCGCACCATCTTTCTCTATTCTAATCACGACATATCGTATATCACGTACAGTATTTGATATTAGTGAACGAAAACAACGCACAATATTATTGATAGTGATAGTGACCGCAGAGGAATATTTGTGACATTCATGTCTTCCTCATTTATGCTCTTTAGACTATCGAATGTGTGATAAAAAAAAAATGTTCCCGTCTTCTGTAACTGACGCACCTTTGAGAGTGGCATGAAAAGACGATTGAAATATATCTAAACTAACATATATCGCAACAATTTTTCATGACGATTAAAGTGAACAATATTAACAACCAACTCAAATATTGGATGTGCGTATACATAGAGAATTATAGGATAAAGAGAATCACAACAGGAAATAAATTGGGATGCGTGTGTGTATATGTTCGGAAGTTGTGCACAAACCATCAGAGTAGAGTGGAGTGAGAGTTCGTCATCTAGAAGATGAAGAATGGAATCATGCCGCCGGAAATTGTGATATCCAGTTTCACAAAGCCGCAATTGCTCTTCCAGAGATTATCTGAATATTTGAATTAATGCATATCTTTCGTGAGACACGAAGAGAAAAGACTGAAAAAATAAACAACCTTTCACGGACAAACAAAAGAATGGTTTAACTGCAACAATACAATAATTCGTTGTACAGCAAATGCTAAGAAATCATTACTCCAGCTGTGCTTATCAATATTGTGATTATATTGTCAAGAGTTCTATAAAAAAACGTTCTCCAATTCTGGTGAAACCTCGACAGGTTCACTGTACTCGACATACCTTCATCAATTTTATAAGACATTACAGAAAAGAAATAGTTTCACTTGTTCTCAAAATAGAAAGAGAAAGAAAATGGACACTATATTGTCATCTGAGTATTCTTCAGTTTAGCCAGACGATGAAAATTGACGAGGATTATGAACATTTCACGGATGCATATTACGATTTCCTAGATTGACGTAAAAAGCTCCATCTAGTATCCATCCCGTGAGTGGTTATTACAAAAAAAAGAGGAAATAACCGTTGTGCTGGTGAGAAAAGCTCGTGACGTCCGTGCACCTGTCGATACATTTTCCCTCGGGCGCGTGAGCGAGAAAAAGCTCCTACAAAAAGCTTGGATAGTCCGTGCGGACCCACAATTTTCCGACTTTGTGAAAGCTGAGGGACCAGGTCGATGGGTTAAAGCTCCGGGCATTCGTGTCTACTATAAGAAGAAGCCGACCATTAGCAACGTGAAAAGACAGGCAGCGAACGAATTTGAAAATGAAAAAGAACACAGAAAATAATTAAGACGCAACCTGACAATGGCCGGTAAAAATAAGTGAGACAGAGTAAACTTAGGGCATATCGGAGGCAGCATGGTAAATGTTGTCGAGTGTGAATGTTGGAATAAGTGTGAAAAATGTTCATGCTACATTCGGTAAATGTACAAGGAAACAATGTGAACGCCAGCAGATACGAATCACTGAGAATTGTCTCGTATAAAAACAAAGTTGGCAACAATAAAGAGTAAAAAAGTTTCCACACACTTGAAATTGTTGAGTGACGCGACAAATTCGTGAAATTCTGGTGAAATATGGGATGGTCGTGGAATCACAGGAAGAAAGCTGAGTCGTGATAATATCGATACGGATGGGGTGGCGTATGTTGACGGGGATGCGGGTCTTTCGAGAGAAATGTTCCATGCGATAACGAAGAAGAAAAAAAAAAATCATTGTCAATAGAACTTTGACGAACATTCATTTTCCATTATCATAGACGGCATTAGTTTTAAGTATCAAAGTTGTTTCATTTATCAATATATGTGAAAGATCGTATCACAAACTAATTATTCCATATCCCAATCGTAACAAACGAAAATTCCGTTAGACTTTTACTTCATACTCGAATAGTTATGGTGTGGGAAAAAATAAGTGTACATAATATAAATTAATTTCTCAACTTAAGTATATATAGGGAAAGATGTGACGTATTCACACAAATAAAAATTGAGTGAATCGAACGAGGTTATTACGCTACTGAAGTCTAAATATCGTCTAAAGTAGGGAGACAAAGTTTACAGTTGCTCCCAATCGGTTTCCGCATGTTCACGACCAGTGTTTGCTATCTTACAATAACAGCGATATTGTATTTTGCGCAAAATTATTTCGTGATCGTCATCTATCTGTTTGCTGCTGAAATTGCTTCAACTGTTTCTGAGGAATCATAACACATTTGAATCCTGCATTGGTTATCAACATACACATTACAACAATAATCAATTCAATTGATAAATTCCATCCACGTAGTGAAAATTTCCAGTGGAATCATCACTCTATATAATTCATCGTTATACGAAGAAATCACTTACCAAATAGTGATCGAGTGGTGGTATGTTATTGACAAGTGTGTATTTATTTTTTCTTTAGGTGCTGCAATACCGCTAGAAACAAAGCGGTGTGGTTAATTTTGTGCAGTGGAGCAGTTTGAGGCGGGAAAGAACGGGTGGTCAATATGACTCCCATCTTCCTTGTCCTGTTGATGGCGATCGACCCAATTATCGCGCAGGATCTTCGGGGTGAGTAAAAAAAATTGTTATAGTGTAAACGAACGAACTCAGACGCAAGGATACAACAGCAGCAGCAGAGCTGTTTGAAAACTATGTGAGAATAAATTGTGGGTGCTTGTGATAATCTATACAAAGACTATTGGAACTATTGACGTAGCAATTGGTGCAACAACATTTATAAACTCATCAAACTAAAGTGTTTCCATATCACCAGAGATAATGTGTTTTTTAATTTGGAACAGACATGAACAGTATTAATTACAGAGTCATTATTTGAATTTCAATCGAATTATTATTTATTCATTTTATGTTAATATTTCATAACTATATTTTGATGAACGTGAGAAAAGTTGGGGATTAGTGAAGATAATTTCCATATTGGTGAGAGAAACAGTTCCATAATATGTCTACGTGTATAGCACAAACAACTCACAATATATATGTATATATGTATATATACATGGAGGCAACGAGAATAGTGCGCTTTGGTCAATGCCAACTCGGCATTCAAACAACGTTCACCCACAAAAGCTCACAAGCTCACGTGCTACTGAACTCTACATACTATATGAACTCTAGAACATACAAGACACATAAACTACATCGTCTGTCACTTGTCGAGTCTCTGACGATTATATCATTATACACTCACGAATACTGTTAATGTCTATTGTCTATCTCAGATCTTTTGACATCAGCTTATTTGCTCAATACAATTGACGATTCGCCAAACCATGAAACAATAATTACAGCGCTCATTAATGTCATAATGGAGCTTAACAAGTACTGTGAATAGCTGAAATTAGCTTTCACAATAAACATCCAGAATGACGTATAATCCATTAGCTTTGAAGCCAAAAATACTGCACGTGGTTTCACTGGTTAATTACACACGTACACGTTAAAATCATTCATTTTGTGGTGTTATTGTTTCATTATACAAATATATATATATATATACATAATGATAATAAAAATAATAGTCACAATGCGAATTTATTGGCCCGTGATGGTCGCCATTACGCTCGGGAGAGTAATCCATCGAGCTTTGTGCTGACTACGTCAAAATGACATTGTATCCCGCCAGAATTTCAGTTAGTTAATTATGAATGGACATAATCCTAATATGGCGAGGCGTTTGAAAATCTCGGCGGATTTAGAAACCGTTGAATTTAGTGCGAAGCTCGTTAATAATCGTGTCACGATGCGTCAATATCGATATTTATAGTTATCGCCCATATATTTTCATGAGCGACGGCAATACACAACATAGTCCGCTTTTTATCTGTATCTCCATAGATATACACAATGTCATGAAACATATTGGGAATTTTTAGTCACACGGACGACGAAAAATCTCTTTGTGCAATATATTCAAAGAGATGTATACGAATAACTTTATTATCTGTGGGGAAAAAAAAGATTGATCTACTAATTCGCAAAGGGTCATACATGAATTCTACAGATTATATCAAACAATTCACTCTTCAATGCCCATTTCTCACCTATCACTCTTCACTGGTGTCGACGCACGAAAAATTTACATAAATACAAAATGCCACGCTTAAAAACTAGAGGAATCCTGATCGTGGCACTCGTTGGCCCGGTCAATTAAATACACATAAACTCTTCATTATTCATTATTCTATTCTAGATTCTTTCTACATGAGAGTTACATAAGAAGCGTAGTGAAATAAGTGTGAAGCAAACATATCAAAGTACCGAAAAGAAAAAAATTGGAGTACAGGGGAAAAAAAGACGAAAAAAATAGAACGGTGATGTAGAGTATCTCTATATTAGCTTGATTCACGTGGGATTGGTAAGCGCTGTCCACTATTCTGTTAAATGCACGGAAACGTAGAGAAAAACGCGCGGGCAGGTTATAAAATAAAAGGAAATAAAAGGAGTTACTGGGGTTTTATGGCGACTCCCAACGGAGGAGGTGGGCTGACTCTGTGTTCGTGGCCGCCATAGCAGTTACTGTAGTTCTAGGTGCTCGGTACGGGGATTCGGACCCTGCTGCCGGCATAACCAACTATCGACGGAGCTTTCTCGCCAAGCTTATCCGTCATCGTACATCTCGTGACGTCGTGACATTCAAAAGTTTATTGAATTTTACAAGGGCGTTATTCTGAATTATTATTTTCCATCTATCACGAAACAATCATTATTGTTTAAACTATATATATATATATACATATTACGTACATCAAGAAAAAATTTTGTCGCATTTTTCAGAACAGATTTCACGTTTTTTCAATAAATATATTTTATGAAGTTGTGGAATACCGCAGCCTCCCCCAAGTCATTATGCACTCTCTTTCAGAAATATTTCATAATTAAACTCGCGATTACACTATCGCCATATAATTTGTTTTTATTTCTCTTTCGTTTTTTACTTTACATTTTTGAATGCCCATCGAGTCAATTGAGGTTTGAAACATTTTTAGACTGGGGTAACTTTATTTGAGTTACGTATTTTTGAGTTTCATGTTCGAAATCAAAGAAATATAAACTGAACATCCAGTGACTACGAATTGATTTAGTCAGACGAATAGCATTAATATCGTAGAGCCCACTCAGAGGGTAAGAGACACAATTTATGTCGGTCCAGAGTGCAGTTTGCTGTTCTGCCAGGTTCGATTCTCATCAAACATGCGCACTCGTACTTGGTTTATATAATTGACGTATGCAGAAACATAAAAAGCAACTCTCGTAATTTCTATTTTCTTTATCAACTTAAAATTGTTTTGAATGCCACATAAACTTGAATGAATTTATTCCGTCAGAAATGGATGCCAATATCCCATGAACATTTTTACAATTTGGCACTATCACTCATTCTCTACATCATCAATTTCGCATAAAATGTACATGAATCAATATATAATGCAATATGAAGATATAGGGGAGTACATTTACTAGTAAAATTTCGGTCATTGGTACTAACAAAAATTATAAAACAGATCACATTTTTCACCAGTAGAAAAATTGCCTTAATGAGTTCAGTTCGTGAAAAATCATATTTATTTTCTTCGGCAAATGGAAACGCTAAACAATATCAATAATAAATTTCTACCCAGCTGTTCGTAATCCCTCCTCAAAATTTTCAGATCCTATCATAATGCATAGATGAATGCCAACAAAACACCACTAGGAAAATCAATTGTCTCGCGCTCTGAAAGACCTTGAAATTTCTTCATTCAGGGAGCAAACAAATGCGAATAAGAGCGTAGTAGAAAATGCAATGAGGCAGTTGGAATTTTACTGGAACGCTGTAGTGATATTATATCTTACGATCGGTCTGGCAAATATGCTTCAGCCACTTCCATTTCCATGCAAGTATTCCATCCGCTTTCATTTCTCTCATGATAGATGTATATTCCTTTATCATACATTCACAGGAGAGATTCCCTTATATGAATGAATATTTGTTTTGAATCATTCTCTATAGTTCCGATATTTGTGAAAATTATAATTAAATTTTCTTTCTTTCTCTTCACTATCTTCTACAGACACTTTTTTTTTTCTTTAACTTGTCTGAAAGTGTAAGAAGAATGTTGAACGTAATCATCAATCGATGATGGGTAACAATGGAGAATCGAATATTGCGACCCATGGTCGATGGAGTCTCGAAATCGTCTCGCGTTACGAGAATCCAATCCGAGGGAAGATTAGATCCAAGTTCTAATAAAACGAGCGACTCCACATGATTCTCAGTTTTCCGCAACGGTGCACATCAACTTTTCACACTATTTACTTTTTTCTCTTCCATATAAGTATTTTGGTCTCTTTCTTAGTGGTGAATTTGCGATTGAGTTCATTCGATATCCTATAAGCAAATAAAGTGAAAAAATACGAGACGATGATAAAAAATTAAAAAATCCATCGTCATGATTGTCAACGAAAGCCAGGAAAACTTCTGGGAGTTTAACAAGCACTACCCCGCGAAAAATAAAACTGCTGCGAGTGAGCCAAACTGAATTTGAAATTGAGTAGAATTTAAACGCTGAAAAGTGATTCGGAAAAGTCGAATAATCGTCTCCAGAATTTTTATCCTTATCGAAGCACTCGAGGGAAAACAAATTTGCGTATCGACAAAGTCACTGAAATAGTGTGAGCAAGAGTTGAAGAAAGAGTCAGGGGGAAGCGAGAGAGGAAAAGAGAGCGAGCGAAAAAGTTCTCATGAAAATTTAACTCCTCCGCTGTGTCGAACTTTCACAGACTCGTGCCTCGGGTCTTTTCCTCTCCCCTTCTGCCTTTTCCTCTTCTGCCACCTCTCACCCTCCACACATTTTTGCATAAGCTCTATTCGGAATCATTAGGTCCCAAACTCAAATACGTATTTCTCTATCCCTATTTCACCAATGCCAGTACTTTTACCAATAACCACTCTGTTTTCTATCACAAAAATTAATCCGTATCGTCTCAAGATACATTCTCACTTACCTTTTGCCACTGGTGGACGATGCCCAATCGACAAGTTTATCGTAGACTTAGACAATGTCTTTACTTGCCTCTGCCCTCTACACAACGTGAGACACATATACATACCACCTTTCGACCTCGCCTTACTGATAAGATATAAGTAGCTACCTTCGAGCACTCTCATTTTATTTTTACCGTTATTTCCCGAGAGAACGGTTAATGAAATCATCGGACAACCCCTAAGATTCTCCGGGGCCTTTCCATTCTCTACGTTCAATCGTTGCCATAGCCCTCCGATCTCATCCTTCGCTTAACCATTTCTACCCACATCGTTTTCACCCTAGCATCCCCATTTCTGCGATCCCTTTTTTTTCACTCTTTTTCACATAAAAATTTGAACTGCTAAGACTACTAATCGGCCGCCGGATTATCATTGACATTACACCAAATGACGATATCCATTAACGAATTACGTAGCATACATCAATTAATGTGTTGGTATAGCCCCCATGAAAATGTTGGATGATCGGATAGTCGATAGTTCGACAGTTGAAGCTCACATAGCGGTGGTTGATGAATTCTGTTCATTTATGGTTCAATGGAATGAGCTGACTGGGCGTACAAATGCAACGACATTGCATCTCTCTCACTTTCTCGTTCCATCTTTTCATCTGCATACTCTGACGCTCATTCAACGACTCATCCGCATTTATATACAAGGGAATCCAATAAGTATTCCTATTACATGTACATTTATATATATATATATATTTTTTTTTCTCTTTTTCCACAGTTCCACAAATTGACTGATCAATCAGACTATTCAATACTCGCCTTATTTAATTTTCATGCCATTACACTACGAGCGTTTTCGCTCTCTTTGAGTTAGAATACATGAATTAAAATATCACAGTAGCTGATTTCCATGCATGGATATCCAATGAAAATTCATTCATTTCCGCATTCAGACACCTTCGCATCGGACTGAAAACTTTCTTGAGACCAATAGTTCAATTAGCATCACAAGATGTTCATGGCAGCCATCTTCACTATCATTAAGAATTATGATTAGAATAGCTGTAATGTTCAATTACTTTAGCACAACTATAGGTCATTTCTGCAACTCTCCAAATGGATAGCTGTTACAGCTGTATGTAGTGTGGTTACTGTGACTATCCACACGCGGCACCAGTACTGCTTGATTCATATATGTGTCTAACGATAATCACATGCTGTTTCAGCGAGATTTAGGGTGGATCATACACTTTATTCGTAATTCAATATAGATGAATGGGAGACACACAAAAATGGGAGATTGCAATTTGTAATGGTAACACAGACTGAGTTGAGATGATTGATGGAATATGAAATATTATAATGTATTTATCTATGGCGTAGGCCATGTTATAGATTATTTGAAACAATAGCACTACGTATTCGTTACCGAAGAAGCAACATTTTGAGATTATATGTGTTCATTTTTGTAGTATTTCAAGATCTGTGTACCCATACGTGAACGTATATTTAGTCAGTATTAAAGCCCACATCTGCAAAGCACGAATACCTTGCAAGTCAAAGCTTGTCTAGTATGCACTGTGTTTGCGTTCGACCAAGATGTGGAAACGTGTGGGAGCTGTGGTTGACCCCTGGTGCATCGTGTTGGCATCGTTGTTGTGGGTGGTTTTCGGTAGAGTTTGCTCTGTAGTATCAGTAGAGAAGGATATAAGACGTAATACTCGCTAGGAAAGGGGGTGGAAATTATAATGGAGTATCTAATAGTTGGGCAACTGCTTGTACATGTGTAACACACAGCATCATGATTCATATTCCCTACTCCACTTATACTGACATTGTGAAGCGAAACTGTATCTTCTCATCCATCTTGACTAGTCATGAGAAGTTGGGGGAATTAATTCATCAATAATAAACGTATATACATTATCAATAAGCTACTGATCGATAAAACCATTTTATAATCACTTCAAATCATCTGGAATTTTTGTGAATTCATTATTGTTACTTTTATGCGCGATTTTCAATGGCATATCATTCTCGACCACATGACTTGACCAAGTTCGTGTGGTCACATCATGCAAAATTCATTATTTTCATACGATGGAATACACAAATGTTGATAATGTTATTATGTTGATCATATCTAGTCGGGTTATTGCCCAATCACATTCATATCGTTATAATGGTTTACCAATACTCCCATTGATATTTTTGATGATTCATTGATTCTCTTTGATTTTTTTTTCTCGACTGCTCGATGATTCGATAAAAAAAGATACAAATTATTCTTCACCAAAATATTCATGCATTCTCACCATAATTACCAACTCCGTCTTCTCTATTTACAATCGGGCAAATATATAATGCATATATGTGTACATGCACGTATGTTTTTAGCGTATATATGTACATATATTTTACGTTCTTATCGCGGCCTCTACCAGTTTACACGGCCTACTTTCCCCACGAACAAGCACCAGCGGTGCCATCGACGATCGTCCGGGTTCGCACGATAAAATAACGTAGTTTTCCCTGTGGATTGCGAGGGGGCTACGGCGACGGCCCAGATAATTGGGAAGACGTGTCGACGGTTAACGACTTGCCCCCTCGCTCGTATAAACCTCGCATTGGGAGTAAAACTCTCACGGCCTTGCACGCGTTCGCCACCATCAGGCAATAGTAAAAATGAGAAAAGAAGAAATCGAGAAAGAAAGACGAAATCTGGGTTAGCATCGTACGCTCACGATCAACTCCACACTGAGGTTTTATCGTCATTATTTTGACCAGATAGAAAGCATTCAACAATTCATTTTTATTTTCACGCTTGGAAGTATGACGAGATATTATTTATTTGTCTACCTTATATATATATATATATATATATATATATATATATATATATATATATAGGTATTTACATGTATATTCACAAAGTGAGAGTATGTATAGCTTTGTATACTTGAATGTAATATTTTTGAGCACAGTCGCGGTGAAAAATGCCAAAACCGCAGCTGCACGCGGATAGCGGTGGTCACGAGCACGTTGAGCAGTTTCAGTCGTTATATCCATGAAAAGAGCCGTCACTCATTCCACTCTTATTCTAGTTTTCTCTAGGATCTCTGCTACATCTCGCCTGTGTTATAAATTGTACAGATTCATTCATGAGCGGATGGGAATGAGTCACTCCTGTGTGACGTCCGACAAAGTGTCCCTGATAGTGCACTCGGCTACAGCGCGTGGTCATGATAGTTTTTATGGCCTTTCAATCCCTTACTGTATCGTCCATTATCTTTGAATATTTTGTACGGAATGATGAACTGATCTCTTTATGTTTTATTCTAGTCTCCAGTTTTTTCATGCCTCCATATTTATTTATTTTCACTTTCACATCCGTTTTCGTCATTTCAATGTATTCCAAGAGACTCTCTCTGGTATACATTTAGGATTAAAATATAAATTTAATCGTTCTCTGCATTTGCGCCTGAACCTACCACAATGATATATAAGGGGTCGTTAGTCACGCTTCAACATGCTGTGCGTCATATGCGTAAAATAATTCAGTTTCAATTTGATTTCTATGATATATATTAATTGGAATAACGTATGGTGATATTTGCACCTCATGCTCTGTAAATCATATAATTCTCGAATATTCAAATATTTATTCCACATCAGACTGCAATGAAATAACTTTCTTTTCTTTTCAATAAAATATATCAATACAGTGAATGAAAATTCAAATAATAAATGCTCCATAAAACACAGTATCAAACTATGGCAACTGAAATAGATACGGCTATAATAGAGTTATTCTTCAGGCATTGCGCTTCGTTTTATTCCCTTCCTTTCACTCATATAGAAATTCAGCGGGTGAGATCTCGCGAAGCCGGGTAGAAAAGTTTGTGAGCCCGAGGATGATCTTGGGATACGAGTTAGGAGCATTTACTGTGACATTCTTTGCCACTGGTTATTCGCGCTTCGATTCTCGGTTCCTCATGTATCTGGAGAGAATCATAAGTGCGAAAAAAACTGCTCCATTTTTTTTCGTCTCACATATAAATACAACTACATTCATATATCGAAATGTGTTTATGCAAATCCAATTTTTTGCAAGTAATTAACCACAGACATGCGACTCCAACAACCCCACCGTTTACTTCGCCGTTTATGAGGTCAGAAATCATTTTGCATGTTTTCAAACCATGGTGACTTGTGAATTGCCATAGAATGATATGGGCTCGTATGAAACACGGGAGTACCAATTGGACGCCGACTATCACAAGCTTCTGCGCATGTACAATTCTACGCGGTTCACAATCGATGGCGAAAGTTAACCCCGAATTTACTCGTGTATGATATACATTGTGTCAAAGGACACTGATGACCGAGCTCGAAATGACGATTCAATGGAGATGTGTTGTTACACCTGAACATCATCTAAAGCTACCAAAAATTACTGTAGTATCGTTGTAGATTAGCGTACACTGTGCAAAATCGGGAGAATAACTGATACGAATGGATACTGGTGGGACTTTATAGGTGTGTGTACACAAATCGGTTCTATACAAATAGTTTTTAATCGGACGTAGAAACTCAATAGTTGATATAGAATTATTCGCGTGATCTTCGTTTTATCTAATTCGTCATATTCTTTCTCTATCAACAGATAATGGAAGATGTGCTACATTCCTAATTATGTTATAACCTTCTGAGATAATCATCTGGAATGCGGAATATTTTGAATGTATTCTCTATCCCATTCACTATATTAGTATAAATAGCTCAACATCTCCTTAGTTTCATTCTTCTCCGACTACATTTTTTTTATTTTCCATTGTCGGAGCCCTACCTTGCTTTATTCCTCCAACGACATTTTACTCTTTTCATTGGATCTTTTTTTTTCCTTTTATTCACTGCGAGTCTTCCGACTTTTTTGTACCACGAGGACTGCGACGTTCTTTACCCGGAAAATGCGATTGTCGTAGATCCCGCAGCCACGAAGGAAAGCCCGCGCGTTTGAAAGCGAAATTCTGGTTTCGTTTCACAGGTTCATCCACTGCAAATAGCATCTCAGACTTCCGCCAGGAAATTGAGCCACTCCCCAACCGCAACGAAATCGTACTCGCCCAATATATCTATATATGCATTCATACATGTATGTATCCACTACAGAAGTCAATTGTAACAGTAGTTTATGGTGGATTGAGAGGTCTGACAGCCTCGACCCCTGTGTACTGTCGTCTGTAATCCAAACATTCTCAATCCCGCTATAGATGTGTGAGCGAATCTGCGGGAGCACACTCAAAGTCAAATTAGTTTCGGCTCAAAGAGAGTCAAATTTCATTTTGACGTTGA
The DNA here is from genome assembly GCA_030523045.1 of Meteorus cinctellus. Taxonomy (NCBI): domain Eukaryota; kingdom Metazoa; phylum Arthropoda; class Insecta; order Hymenoptera; family Braconidae; genus Meteorus; species Meteorus cinctellus. Next base: position 200,193 of record JAPYZF010000039.1, on the reverse strand, counting down.
TGAATCGTTACCATAACAATTAGATATTGAAATAGTGCAGTTTTCACAATTACCTCAATTTTTGTGAACGACGATAATCAAAATATATATTTTGAATTAATTGGCTTTATCAGATAATTATATATTACTTGTATTGAGAAGTGCCATCGAGTGTCTCAGTAATATTGTTCCATATGTAAATAGAAATATTGAAAGCAGACATTGTTGATTATCTCTTTAGAGAGAAAATTATAATTCTAAACGTTTTTCATACTCTCGGTAAAGCTCACAAATATTATTACAATTACTCTTTTGAGATAGTAATGAGTAAGTTCCTGAAATAATAAAAATCTTTTTCCAATAATTCATGAAGAATCAGTCAAATGGGGACATTTTATATACAGTTTCACGGTGCAAAGAGGAACAGAATAGAGAACGAAAATAACAATCAGTTGTTTGAGTGCTCTCAGTATTGGCGATTGTTCGAATTTCCGTCTACTAACCGAATGAAACTTCCCACTTACTTACACTTTGTGCATGAAGCGTAACATCACATCAATATACGGATAGGAGCATCGTGTTACTCCGATATATCATTGCTTGAGTATTAATAAATTTGAAGGATAATGGGCAGTTTTTCAGATAGGTGATTTGATTTGTTGCTCTGAATGAGAGTTTGTTGAATGTTATTATTCTCGAACTAAAAATATGGAGATATTTTTGCAATTTTATGGGTGATTTATGCAATATTATGAGTCGTCAACAATGTAATCGAATAATGTATCATTATTACAAAAAATTTCTGTGAATTCCTTCGTCAGATGTTAATCGAGTATGAATTATTTATAAGACTTGGAACAAAAAATCAAATATCTAGGTTAGAGTTATGGATTAGCAAGTATTCCACGATGTGATCATACACAACACTGTACACAAAGAGATTGAAATCTTGTACAACCTACATTCTTTTACGATTTTTATAACTAACATATTCATCAGTGCAAATTTACTTCTGGCGTTTCGTCTGTATAAAAGTATGTGTGCCGCAAGATTATTGCTCCTTTTTCTCGTGATGCTGACTTATTATAGATATTGTTAGTTGTTTTCTTTGCTCTGACTTTTCATGCGAGATAGTTTATCGAATAACGAATAAAATGAAACATTAACAATATACAAATTGAAGAAGTGTGCGCTTGACTCGAGAATGAGTCGTAGACTGTTTCTTTATGTCTAAAAGTAACCTGACTATAGTGTTATGTTTTATAGTTGGGATATAGTGAAGCCGTTATATCCTTACCAGAATGACTATCGTATATACACGTTCAAAAGTTGGTTGTGTGAAATCTTTTCAATGTGGATATACAAGCAGTATTCATTTCGTTTATAATAATTTCAATCTTCATCCACCAGACAATACATCTCATTAAATAGGTGAAATAGTATTGCGAGTGTCAGTTGAATTATTAATACTGCAAACTAGAGTATATTACGAAGAACTAGCATCAGTGTAATCACAGTTGCTGCAATTTCACACCAATGATTCGACATATGACTTAGATTTGGTCTTAGATTTGAAGTTAATACCAGATTCAACGAAATCTGGTGAAATTCCCCTTCATGTTGGGATACAATATAATAATCCGTATATTTTTGTTGAAAAATAAACTTTTGTTCATTCACTATTGTGATTAAGCGAGATAAAAAAAAATGTTCTTTTCTCTGACGGAATATGTTCTGGTAAGAATAATAAAATGAACAGTTATTGAAAAGTCATGCGGATGCGCGAGAATGAAGATATATGTGGCCCTTACGGGGTTAGTGTTCTGGGCTCCTTTATGATCACAAGAAAACACAATAAACGTGGCAGTTTTACAGCTGTGCCTGTACTATATTCTCTCGCGACCATTCTCGCTATCGGACGCGCCAATGGCAGCGGCGGAGTTGACTTAGTTTTACGGTGTGCGACTACTGGCGGGCCGGGCGTGTAATATCGTCCTGTGCCTCTGCCCCGTTGCGTTAGGTACACACGCTATCCTTCAAGCTCTGACCAAGAGGATCGCGTGCCGAAGGTTATGGATCGACCGCGTGCCCTGTGAACGACCTCTCCTCGCCTCCTCGTTTCTGTCCGTCATCTCTCTACCTTCTTCGTTATTCGTAGTATAAATCTCTCTGCCTCACTCACTCTTGCTTCATCTATGAAGACTATTCACTCTTCCTTCACGCTCCATTCCTTTATGACTTTACGAGAACGAGCAATCCACTTTTATGCTTTATGAGAAAAAGCTCAAGAACTCGAGTCAGGTAAACCGGACGAACCCTCGTGCTCGTTATTATAACGTCCACTAACCTTTTTTTTTCACCCTCCCTCCTGCTCTATCTGGCTCACCATTTTTTTTTTTCTTCACACACTGTTCGATTTTCTCAAGTTGTTATACTGCTTCACAGTTTCACTAAACCTACTCAGAACATTATATGAATTCATGTAGCTCCGAATCAGCGACATCATTTTTCATCCTAAACGCACGCATGATTTATTTTTTTTTTCCAACAATTTTCCGGTCATCTCTTCTTGTCCCCCTCATTCATACATGACTCTCTCCATTTTTAACCGGGATTGACAATTATCCATGATAAGAAAGCATAATTAATAACTGAAGAACTAATGTAATGTTAGATATAGATAGTAATGAATAACGAAAGATGCCATTCCATATTATTCTTCCCTGAAACATAATCAATATGTCTCGTAAATCATTTTTCATCACAAAATGAAAATATGAAAATTAACATTTATTCTTGTATTCATATTCGGAATATTTAGCCGTTCTTTAGAATTTTTTCGCTCTTGTCTTTTTATATCTGCAATGGGCTTCTGGCTCCCCAAAGACGCACTTTTTTTCTTACTGGTTGATTAACGAGCGAGCGTTCTCTCCGAGCTTTAGAGCTTTTTCGGCAACTTGTCCCCAGCGAAACCACTTTCGTTTCCCTTTTCGTTTCATTCTTTCTTCTTTATTTTTTTTTTTTTTTTTTTTTTTTTTTTTTTTTTTTTTTTTTTTTTTTTTTTTCGTTTCTTTCTTCTGGGATCTTTTCTTTTAGTCTCTTACAAGACGCTTCTCACCAAGGGAATCGTATCTTTCTTCTTTATTTTTATTACCTAACCCTACACGCAGTTGGAGAGAATACACGAAGCAACTCCAGAACAAACCTTTTTCTGACTCTTACCATCTCGCCTTCTCCTTTTTTTTTCCTACTCGGCATTTGCTGGTCGACACTTTCAAGATTCTCTCATGTGGGTGGTTAGAGCCAATGAGACCACGAACGTTGGTCTTATGAAGCCAAATATACTGCCAAACGGAAGTCATTAATTGAAAAAGCAATAGGAAACGGTGAATAAGAAAATATGGACGTCACTTTGACATACTTTGCATTGAACCATCACAAGCTGGGAGTTACCACGGAAGTGATATATTTTTCTAGGTCCAACTCTCATAACCATTTTGTCCAATAAACGCAATTTCTTAGAGGTTTTGTGCTTCCATATATACTTATGTATTACGTAGATATTCTGATCAATCATGATCTGGCGCGAACAAGACGGCAGGAAGCCTAACCACGCTAGTGTGTTTTACAGTAATTACGGCATCCTTTTCACGGTACTATCACAGGCCTCCTAGTAAGTAACGAGATCGATAGTTGCTCGGCTCTTTAAACCGACATCGTGCATATCGATCCATTCTTGAATATTAATTAACATTATCTAACAAGATCTCACCCTGGTGAATATGACGGGTTTGCACTGTGTGTACAATTCATATCTGCATCAAGTTGAATGAATGCAGAATTTAAAGTTTGACTGTGTGTCATTTTTTCGTCCACTCAATCTTGCAAATATATATATAATAGAAGTGTATTCACTCGCGTACGTATCATTCATTAATTTTCTGACGACCAACTGAAATTAGACTTACTAAGAATCGCTGACATAAACGGAAGTATTGCTTCGGACACCATTATTCTCTGACATTTTCTGAAACTTTGCGAGGTGCGTTGTATTTGCAGTAGTATTTGTGAAGTAGCTTTTGATAGCACCAGGATGGCGTAGCAAGGGAGCAGAAAGTTTACTTCCCGCGCGGTATATGCCTCCGCCTTTCGCCCCTCTGAATTCCACCAACCCGTTTGCTTCCTTCCTCTCACTCCATTCACTTCGCCGGGGCTGTTTATCTGCACGAATTTGCCACTGTGCCAAGACTCCAACACCAACGAGAAAATAACTGACGCGTTGGGGTACGTCTCTTCCCGGAAAGTATTGACCCTGTTGCCATTTTCATGATAGTACACGTTTTATTTATTTTATTTTTTTTTTGTCTCATTCTCTTTTCCGTAGCTAGCAATTTCTTGAGAGCTTTCTCGGCCGTGAATCAATCACTTTTTTTCACTCTACACAATGCGATTCCGACTCAATAAAGAATACAGACGAAAGTCAGAGATACTTCTATAGCCAACTCCAAAACTTGATATTGGAGACGATGGCAATTGTGAACGTGAATTCATGCGCACAAATATATCGCAGGTGGTAACAAACAAACCATCAACATTCGGAAAAATATATACGCCTATTGGCATATGGCCAACAGAATAGATGACTCAGTTTATGAAGGTGAATGAATGTTGTTTGTATATATTTATGAACTCATTCATTTTCATTTCACTTCATCGTATTTTTTTCAACATCTGATGGCTGTTTTCACGGTCAAATCACATTTTTATAAACCAAATGGTTTGCAATCATTGGAAGAGAATTTCGTCTTCAATTCTCCGAAACAAAAGAATTATTACAATTTATTTCGGTCCACTGTTCATCTATCATTTCAGTCCGCTAACTAATTTACCACAACAGGATAGAGAAAGAAATGGAAATGAAGTAAAAATTGATTTGTCAAACACATTTTTTTTTTGACGAGTTATTCCATGTATGCGGAATCGACTGGAAGTGATTCAGGATAAGGAAATGCGATTAATTTTCAATTCGCAGCCTCACGCCCGTGCACAGTGCGATTTCTGGCTGGTTTATTGATGCTGATGAATCGACCACATCGCCGTCCTCTGGACATTGGATACAACTCCATTAAGGCAGCGAATCTCGATAATTGCTAAAAAGCAGTGGGAGGAATTGGCACCACAGTTATTGTTCGCGATGGCTTGCAATTCTCCGGAGGAGATTCAATGTCTGATTTCCGATGACTCGAAAGATTAATTTATATACATAGCTATTATGTTTCCTATTTGAAACTCATATCATATCTCGTTCTATTTATTTTGTATCAGCCGTAACATAGTTCGGGTTTCTTTTTTTCCCCTGGAAAACAAATCAAAAGACCAATGACCGAATACCCAGCATCGCCATTAGCTTTGGAGTCAATCGTTCGTTGGCGGCACTTCGGGAATGAATAGGTATAGACCCTAGTATGTCGAACAACGCGGAGGACTTATCAACTTGATCGTAGAAATCGAATAAAAAAAGAAAAATGTTGGAAAGTATAAGGGAAAAGAGGGGAGAACAGGAAGTGACGCCATGCCTGGAAAACCCCTACATTCCTCTCTGCAACGTTCTTTGGCTTGTAAACTAATCGCGCACGATAATGTATGCAACTTGTTTCGCATGCCCGAGACAATTTTTCGTTGGATTTCCGTGTCGTTTAGTCAGCATTCAACTGAATAACAACTCACGTCCAACTCCCTCTGCACCTGTTTTTGCCTCGAATTTTTTTTTTATATTTATTTTCTACAAACGTATGTTTGATGAACGGTATTTAACAACTCAGGGCGAAACTGAAGAAAAAAAAAGAGTAGAAGGAGACCCCATGGAGAAGTAACGTTAAAGTGTATGCATACAACGACATTTGTAATAGTAGACACGTAGTGTGGTCTTATTGTATTCGTATTGCATAATGCAGGTAGAGCAAGATTGCATCTAGCCAACTGGGCGAGCGAGAATGGCCGTTCACTATTGAAATTGCTGGTTGTTCTCGGGGAACTATCAGAGGTAAAGTAGTATGGGGTTGTCGGGTCGAAACCCTATCGGCATAACGCAACACGAAACTCAGCACCGTAACAATTATATGCTTGCTGATTCCGGTCGTATCGTTGTGTTCTCGCAATAAACCGGCGCCGCGGCTTTGTCTTTGTAGCTCACTGGCTATCATGTTACCAGCGTGAGTAGGAACAAAAAATAATGTGAAAAAAAATCACAAGTGCACAAGTTGGTACGAAACAACAAACTTCATTCAGACTCCAGCGGTAAATTATCCAGCGAAATCCTCCGAAGGTCTATCCACTACATAAGCGTACTCAAGCGAAAGGGAGAAGACCCAACGCTCGAAAAACTCTCGCTTCGACTTTGCCTGGGGGTAATTCACGAAGGCTTCCAACATCAAACCTCGACAACTTCCCTCTGTTTCGCGCCCATGAGGGCCAAGAGCTTGCTGATGTTAGAGGACTTTGTGGATATGCGCCCGCAGATGCTGTATAAACACATAATAGTACCTGATCAATACCATACTCAGCTATATATTCATTTTCGTCAATACTCTCCGTTCAGTAAATCTATCGATTGCTGCGCGTAGTGATGCATTAGTGAAATTGTATATTTTTTTATGACTCCGTGGTGTCTCAGTTCAATGGTTTGTTATAAATAACTCAAACATCATTAATAGATTACAAGTTGGAGCAATTGAATCGGAAAAAATATATACATATATATATCAGAATGTCAATATATTAGGCCAGAAAAATTAGGAAATCAATGGAATTTCCTACAAATCACAATGGGAATATAATATACATGCAATAAAATATATGAATCGTATTATTCATACAATTTTTATAAACTACACATACGTTTTAGTTGCGAAATGATGCAGGAGCAGTGAAACCTCAATGGCAACGGCGAGGATCTTTACTTATCAACCGTATCAACAAAATCTTGTCTATTAATAATTCCTATGGTATAAGCATTAATGTCAGATTTTCATTTGCTTCGCGTCTTCACATAAATCATTCTGATTGCTGTGCTCTTCATACAAACACTATAATTTTATACATATATATCTTGTCTATTGCTCACCCGAGTACTACGATACCAGCGAGGCCTTTCTCTCTCGGCAATCCTTCCGCTGTTGTCCATGTTCCATATACAAAAGGGTGAGAGAGGGGTTAAAGTGCGATTATCTGCCCGCGGCAAAAGCTTCGCCCCTTGAGTTTGCATTTATCAGCCAAACGACCATTCGCGGTCCGCCAAGCACCGTTTTGGGATGGTGAATTCTAGACGATGCCCGCACTACATGCTAAGAGCTGAAACTCGAGACCTCAGCTCAATGTCCCTCCGGCATTTTGTGCCACTTCGCAATTTTACACTCACAAGGAGCTTGATGATGACGATGACGACGAAGACGACGATGACGACGATGAAGATAATGATGATGTGATGATGATGATGATGATGATGATGATGATGATGATGATGATGATGATGATGATGATGATGATGATGATGATGATGATGATGATGATGATGATGATAATGCGGATGATAAATATTGTGATGTGAGATCTATGTAACCGAAAACTACTCCATTTCCCCCCTGTATGCATTATTTTCATCAATGAAGAAAAAATTCCTTGTCTGCTTGTGAAGTTTCAACGTCACAGCCCCTGAGCCACATTTTTATAATGATATTGCCAGTGGGCTGTTTGCGGCCACTCATTCATGGCCATTCGCATACTACTTGTGACCTCTTTCTCATATCTCGCATATAAATATCTACATATTGTTTTCTCATGCATTCGTATGCATCCATGAATATATTCTCATATGCCTATTTGAACTGCTTCTTCTCCTATCGCAACGTTAAAAATACAAGAGGTTAGTAGTATGGATGTACTGGAGATATGCATATAAACTCGTACAAGTCTGCAGATGTTTGAAGTAATAACATAAAACACGACAAATAAAAAGAAAGGGACGACTTCTATCCAATTACGGCATCATACCGCCCATGTCAAGTACACCTCCTGTAAAGTAGAAGAGTATGAGCCGGTGAAAGTGCGACAACTTGGAGTTCTCAAGCAGTCTTCAACACATCAAAATGGAGTAATCTCCTCCTTTTTCATGCTCAGACACTATTCACTTCTGTTGATTTTATTAACCCATTCAACGCTCAAATTTTTCTCTATTTTAATTGAAGAAATCATTAGTATTTTTGTATTATCATACTCCAATATTATTACCTAATGGAGTTTCTTTATTTGATCACGATCGAATTAAGCTCGTGTAGTTTCCTTCTTCTGGGTCACTTCTACCGACTGATGTCCAGAGTCAGGTTAACTCGTTGACTAACGCCAAGCAAACTATCTTTGTGGTACAGTTAGTTCAGCCCGTGCTCAGTCGTGCGCGACATTTCCACAAGTCAATGCTCGCTCTTTCTTATCCAACTGCAGAGTCCAACATCTTCAACGACTCTGTTGAACAGCGAATCCTCTAAGGTGTTAGTTATATCGTAGACTCAGTCGTCTGTAATGAGAGGAGGAACCGGAACGACCTTCGACCGCATATATACTGCAACAGCCATGTAAAATAGTGTTGACAGTCACGCAACAACTCTGTTCGCGAATAAATTATAAAGTTCCGTCACACAATGTCAAGCATTTGGTTACTATCAAACTCTATAGATATAAGAAATTATATAATTTAATACTTCACTAAGGTAGATAATTTGAATTGAACGAAAAAATTTATTGTGGGAGTAGGACCGAGGTAGCTATTGAGTTTGGAAAAAATTTACACGTTTATAAAATGTCCAAGAGTAGCGAAAAATGAATTCATTCAATAAGGGTGAATGCGAATGTGAAAATGCATAGCAATTGTGTTGCAATAGATATATTAATAATAGATATACGTTACTCTACTTTATTCGTTTGTTATTCCAGTCACAACTTAATTCCGCCTCTTATTTCATCAAGTTTTTTTTTCTCGTTTTTTTTCCACTGTACTTTGACTGTGCTGCGTATTTAGTATACCGCTGTATACTTATATAGAAAGTCGAGTGGAAAAGTCAAGCGCTTAAACGCGATGGCCGTGCTAGCTCTGAGCAAGTCGATAGCAGAAAAGGGCGGTGCATGAGACGCCCGAGCTCTACTCTTTGCTTATACATATACATGTATATATATATATACATACTCATATGGAAGGAGGTGCGAGAAACGGTGAGAACCTGCACCTTCATAAATATTCACGATGGAATCTACGCCTCGATAATAACGCGCCCCAAAATATACGAGATTCGTGGTATCGGGCGCCGCATTGGGTTCTCCATGGTCGTATTGAAGAACAAGAGAGTGCATAGCCCATACTCTCTACACTTCAGCGCTGTACGAAGGTGGCATTGAGTAGGAGCGAGACAGAAGATTACGTGCACCACTACTAACATCTCCTATCTTTTCCTGCAATTGGAACGTTCTGGTGTACGTTATATTCGAATCAGCTGGGGCCACGTGAACTCAGGTCTAACTTTCGACCCGCACTCGTCGTTTGTAATTAACTCATAGATCATAAGTACTATCTAGATCAAGCTGACGGAGTATGTATCTTTCTCACCCTCATCTCCTCAACACTTGCAAACCAATTAACATCTCCGTCTCTAAAAAATATTGTTGACATAAAAATAGAAAATAGCCCAATGTTTAAATAGCATCACGTCAACTAACAATATTTATCTGCCACTGTAATAAGCGGAATTTTTTAATTGCAGTTTATGAATGAAATCGACACTCTGTGCTTGGTAGCCATCGTAATAAGTGAATGTTTCCTCGCCAATCACAATACTTTTCTAATCTACTAAAATGACAGAAATCGTTTTTGTGGGCGTATTCATGTTAGTCACGCGTAATCTTCTTCACTAGCTACGCGTAATAATGTTCTATTCGATATTTGCTTCCATATTCATTCCCACAAATAAGTAAGTGTACATGCTATTTCTTGAATTACTACCAGTCCACAGTAAGTCGTCTACCTAGACACTTTATTCCAAGTGTTCTATTGCACTTACCTCTCCCTTTATTATACCATCCGCTTCTCTTGTTTTATTCCAGCAGCATTTCACCACACACCTATTCTATCTTGTTTTTGGCTCGAGTCCGAGAGTTTCCTGATGTGTGGACGTAGGAAATTCACCATATACCCGAATCGATTCGGGTGTGTCTGTACTCAGATCAGTCAGGAAATTGAGTGTTCCGGTGGAGTTAACCGTTGAAGAAGTGTGGTCGATTTGGGGATTTGTAACTATAAAAGGAAGCGAGAATAGGTGGGCTGAACAGACGGGATACGAAGCTATTCTGTTTCTGGTTCTCTCTAGCGGCCGTTAATGACTTTTCGCAGCTTGGATTTCTGAGAATTGGGAAGCCTGGTCATCTCCATCCCACCTCAGCTACGCTGTACTACTATCCACAGGACAATGGCTGTTGTATGCTTTACTGTTCAAATATCAATCGGCGATTCGTGTTAGCTAGCATCGTTTCTTCTTCGTTCACTCTTCTTTTTTGTTAGTTCACTACGTTGAAATCAAACTTCATGATTCGGGATGTATGCACAGGTTCTGAAGATACAGCGATTTCCCTCGCAACTACGAACGAATCGACTTGAATAGCAATTTTCCCAACGTCAATGATATACACCCAAAATATCAATATGTACGTGTAAATACGTGGCATCTATCGATTACTTTAACAGGATTTCCCATCATTTTTTGAAAAAACTTATCGTATTTTCAACAGATAAAATGATATTATTTGAAGAATGTTGGAAATTCTTGGAAAGCTGAAACCCGTGGCAATTCTAACATTCAGAAACATGTGCGTATGCATACTATTTTTATACTTTGTGAATCTAACGTTTTTGTCAGCATTTTGGTACGCTCCATTCCTCCTTCCGTTGCTCTCTCATCATACCTTGACGTTCTCACGCTCGAGAGAACTCACCGCCCGCGGCAACTTCTGTCGTTCCGCTCGACCCCGTAATTTTTGCTTTGCCGCACTGAGACCCTTTGGTAACGGGATAAAGCCTCCGGGTAGTAGTTGGGATAGTTGAGACGCATACACGCCAGAGTGAAAACACAGTGAACAGGCCGTGTACAGTGGAAAACCTTAGCTATACGAAGCATAATCCAGAGCTTTCAAACTCTATTACTTTCCTCAGGATACTTATGCATATGTGTGAATATATAAATATATATGCTTGTATTCAAAGACTTCTGTTGTCCTCGAAAATAAAAAAATTGCCCATCATAAAGTCACGGCTGTACGTGTAAGAAATAACATGCACTGTCGAAATAGCTGGCCTAAATTGCTCCACTACGTGAGGTGAAAATAATTCATAATGATAATAATAAAATAGGATATATAATGTTTCGTGGGCTCCTTCATGTAACATAGACAATGCAGGACAATTAAATTCGCCTTCGCCATCGTGGAATTTCAATTCACATCTTGGGATAATTTTGTAACTCTGAGCAAAACCTCGTTTGGGTCAGATGACCACCAGCAAAAACCTCCAAGGACAAACTGACAAACGATATACACTACGTGGAGAGTTTGTCCGCTTCTTGTCGTTAGCATTATCCTGCACCGCTGCAGCCCGTTAGAGCCACAAAACCACCGACCGTGTGACAGTATAAATACTCAGGGCAGTTACATCCGCCAGAGCAAGAGTTGCTTTACTCGGGTTATGAAACTCATGTCTCCTTCCTCTGTATATCTTGTTGTATATGTATGGTTGACTACATCGTACAATACATTTATGTTCTGCGACGCCACCATACTCCGCACTATGACTTTCCGCAAATTGCGGCGAGACTCTACGAAACGATATTGCACTACCAACCATGAGCTAATCAACTCTTCGATTACAGAATTACGTAGCTGGCCAAGCACTTTCATACACGTTGAATTCGAATCACTAGCCTCCGGAGAATTCGGAAATCGGCCGACCACTAACGAGGCAGCGGAATCAGCCCGTTCATCCCAATAGCACCTCCATTTCGACTCTATGTCCAATCCTATTTATCTATGTATTTATACATAGATGAAGTTGTGTAATATAGATGCGTATGTTACTAATTAATGTACAGACTGAAATGAAAAACACTGCAATCATGTGAACTTTAAGCTGGTGTTCAATCGATTAAGTATCATCGCATTTCTACAATTTGAAAGTTCGAACTTTCTATGCATCCGGGCACGATAAACTAAATGGTTTATAGCAATAAATAGGGGAACGCATGAAAAGGATCGAATAGCATGGCGTGGCAGATGTTCTTGAATTCATCCATAGTTCAACTCCGGATCTCAGCTTCTCGATTTTCTCTTCCCTATGTATACCGGCCGCATCTCTCGATGCCGTTGCGCCATTTCATCGACAGGTGCCGCCTACCTCTTGAAATATATCCGTTAAATTATGCGAGCTCGTCGCAACAGCGACGTCTCGAGTTATCTGCGTTATATACTGGTGTATATTTATAACGCCCAGAGGGTAAACGTCTCTGCCAATATAACCAGCCACGAGTTTCAAATATATACGCTTGTATCAATGTGTACATATATGCATGCACATGTATATGGATAATCCATATATACTTTTACACTCCTTCAGAACTTCGATTATGTGAAAATGAGCGGATGACCATATAGAATCTTCTGAGGCTTTTCTTTCTATCACTTGCCCCTTTGTTATGCGATGAAACTGATGTTGATTAACCACTTCAGTCATGTAACAACCTCGAAAATTATCATATAATTCTGATATGACTCATTCATTTAATGCACAAAACTGCAAATTTCATCCTTTTTCCAACTACAATTTATGATATTTCACTTTTGATTACGATAGTTATCAATAGAGTATATGCTCATATGAAATGTTTTCATGGATCTATATTCTGATTTCCATGTACATAGGTGTCATTAGTTCTCGGATAAAATGATAATCGATTTCATCAAAGAATGGTGAAGATTCTATTTATAATTTTTTTTCCGTCCATATCTTGCATTCTTCTAAACGACTTGCACTGCTCCATAATTAAGAGCATCAAGCCCCTTCACTTTTATTTGTTTTGCTCTCTGCTGCCAGACATTTTACTGAAAATAATTAATTTACATCTCCCGGCTGCGGGCGTAATTAAAACTCTTCATTTGCATCGCCCTATTCGAGTGTATATACTGAAGTACACTTTGCCCAAACAAATACGAAATATAACCGTGCAGTACCATTCTGATTACGGCCACTATTCAAATCTACTAATATACATGTTTATATAGATGAATATATATATTTTTGATGGGATGAAGTATATATTTATGCCATCGTGACCCATGCTGCCGCCCGTACGATGTATTTCTAGTTGACAGGTTACTCAAGAGAGGAGGGCATTGCGAAAAGGTAGCACTGGAAGGGTTGTTCATTTCATGGACCGCCAGCTCGCGTCAATCCCAATGGCACACACAGTGTGATTTTTCCCAGGGAATTCTGGTCAGTTTAATAGAGAGTTATATCCAGTCTGGAATCGTACAAGCACACAAGCTGTAAACCGACAGCTCTTATCTTGTGTCGACCGTGTATACATGTCACTCACATGCTGTTTTTTTTTTCATTTGTTTTTCAGTCTCTTTTATGGAGCTTCAACTGTCACTTGGTATTTCGAAACCGTTTTCCGAACTTTGGGTATACCCGATGTTACTCTTATTTCAGTCTTCATGATCATTCATTCGACATCTACTTGGAACCATATATATATATTCTTCCTCCATTATTGGTTTGCGTTCACTAATGGGTATTGTCTCCTGTCTATCAATGAATTGCGTACGTGCGTAGAATTAGTGTGGTCTATTTTAGAGAACTATTTCCTTCTATATAAGGTTTGTTCAACCGATTGAAAGTAGTGAAAAAATAAAACAGATAAAAAAACAATCACTCGATAGACCATTGGACTTGAAAAAGAATAGAATGAGATAGAAGGAGAGCATTAGCGCAACAAATGAAGAGAAAAAAAACGTATAGGCAAGAAGAAGATAGGAAATCGAAGGCACTTTAAACGTGGCAGCTACTTCGTGCGAAACTGCACTCCAATGTAGACATTTGGAGAAGGATGGTTCCGTGTAGAGGCACTTTGCTTCCAACTTCATTTTTTTGTTCTTTTCACTTCTATCCTATCCCGTCTATTCTACTTGCAGCCTGTTACTTGGTTGCAGTGTCTCTAGATATATACCATCTCGTGTTTAGCTATATCTATGTGTGATGTATGTTTCAACCGATTTCCGTACACATATTCGCTCATGAAATGTAACGTGCCTTCATTTCGCCCACGGAGACAAGCCCTCTATCAACCACAGTCCGTGCATATTGCCTCTCACCGCATGATTACGTTCTAATTATTGCGTTTCCAATGCTGAGGTGTGTGGGGGGGTTATGAATGGGGTACATGAGAGAGAACAGGGGAGGAGGCAAGGGTGCGAGTGGGTACGAAGGATCATATGAAGGGAGGAGAGAGGCGAAGTGAGAGATGTATTCGCGGCAATAGTCGCGTGACGTCTGGCAGCCAGCACAAAGCTATTGTTTTCTCCTCGACCCTCGTGTGTGTTTGTTAGAGTAATTAACGTTTGCTAACGTGTAATCGAGCGGTACACTGCGACGACGCAATCCTGACGTGCCCATTTCGAATATCGGTCATATATATACACAAGAACTATTCGATTATCCCTTCATATATTCATTCTCAATACTCTGCAACTACATCCGAATAAATGTCCGTTTTTTTGTTCTTCTTTAAACGAATTTATCTTTTTTTCCTCCTTTCGAGTCATTAAATCAGACATACCATATATTATATTTCCCGCCGAGTTTGAGTCCATGAAGAATCGCTGATGGAAGTATGAGGATGATAAATGGTAATTCATCACTTTCATTCGAGCAATATATGATAGTTGATGATTAGTACGTAAAATAATGAAAAGACATGAAAAAAATTCGTAGATTCATATAGGCAATTGTCTCTTTTCTTATATGTGCTAATATTCACATGGCACCATGAAGCCACGATGATGCTTCAAATACTGTAATGACAACTAATCGCCATTATCCCAACCGGCATCCACTTATGTATAAAACTATTAGAATCCATTTTCAACCGGAGCAACGTCGATAATATAGTATTCTATTTGTTCAGTTGACATATGCTTTCTATCGCGTCCCCGCATTCGCTAATCCAACGGAAAGTTTCAGCCATGAACATCTTTCAGACGTTCCTTTCTCATTATTGGACGGTAAAATGTATACGAAACTTTGCGAGGTGTGAACGATCTCGTTCGCCCAAGTTGTAGGTTCAAACTGTTATGAAGTCCGCTTTATACGTATAAATTAATATCTTCTGCATTCGTTCGTATGCAACTAGAAAATACAAGGACGCGACAGATTCACATTCTTACATTTAAATATAGAAAACAATTCATACTAGTGAAGTGGGAGAACTTTCGCAACCGTTCTGTGAACATATGAATCGCCTGACGAAACGATCGTTTCACTCAAAATTGTTGAGTATATTGTTGAATAGCGATAAACTCTACTAAAATGAATGAATTCAAGTGCGAAAATAATGGTACTGTTCTCATAAATTTATTCTGATAATTATCAATATAGGTCACATTTCTGCTGGCTATATATTCACTAATAATAAAGATATTTAATAGTTGTCATGGTGCCAAGATATGCAAAAGTGCTCTTTAATTTATTAACACAATCATGAGGAATTCACCCAGCGCTAAATCACGTTGTTCACTCATACAATGGTTTCTATTACTGCCAAAATTGTTGATCAAGTGATGAATTGTGAACTTGTTGCTGGGTAATCCACTTCGCATAAAGATCTAGGACATTTTGATTGGTAAATCAAGTTGTATGTGGCTATGACTCACCGACTCGTGTCAAACACATTTCTCATTCGTTCAAACGAATTTCTCGTTGGTCGCGATAAAAAAGAAGAGAAATAATAATAACAGCAACAACAAGAAAGAAAAAGAGAGTTGATGATGGCTGCACTGGTCAATAGGGAGCACTGATGTGCCTTGTCTTTATTGCCTCTATCCAACTCATTCACTTTGACCCCTCGTGTCTTTCCTATCCAGCTTGGACGACGTCTAACAATACCGTCAAGTTTCACATTTTATCGTTGTTGCGAAGATATTTAATTTTTGTTCACGGGGAGCACCTTCATAACAATCAACCATTTCGCCATCAAGACGAGATAAAAGATAGCAACAAAAAAGTAGAATAGAACGAGGGTGGCTTGATCGTAGCGCGTTTCTATACTGTAGTTCACCGCTGATCGTTTGAACATCCAATTTTTCTCCTTGACTTCCTGCATACAATACGCGAGCGATGATTTTTTTTTGTTTTGCTTTATCTATACTCTGAGAATCATTCAAAAATTACATTGTGCTTGAAAAGGTAAAAGATGAAAAATCATTCCAACATCGGACCACAATTCAACGAGATTTGTAAATGCAAATGTGTGTATTATAAGTTTTCATCATCTCTCGTTCACGTCACTTGGGAATTATTCAACAGACGCAATATGAGTTAGTGCAAAACATGGAAGAGAGTAGGATGAAGGATGGTATACAACATGTTTTTGTACCATCGTCTGTACAATATACAAATGTGCCCATTCAAAGTTTTCATGTGGAAAAGTTTTCGCCTCTGTTGCCGATAGAATACTTGGAGATTCTTCTGCCATGCCAACGCAAGGACAAACCTTATTTGGAAGATTCCTCGAGCCACTTGCCACTTGGAGCCACTTCAACTTCGCGCCTGGTAACCACCCTGTGAACAATGAAAGCGCTCACCCATTACACTCCCATCCCATTTCTATCTTGTGCTTAGGAAGATTGCATTACAATAATTGAAATGCAAGTAACACACGCGACACTCACTGTCTCGTTTGAGAGCAGTACCACAATTGGTCTACTGCAGACATATCGAACTCTTTTTTTACAAAATATACGTATTGTATGTTCAACTTCTAAATATCCTGAACAGGTTGCTGAAATGTTATAGTAGAAAATAAATGAAATTGTTGAATTGGCATGTAGTCGAATGAAAAAATGAAAGTAAAAGTGAGGAGTACAAATAAATGATATATCAAAAGTGTATACACGGAATACATGAAAATGGGAGTAAAATAGAGGACGAGAGCACTGCACTATATACTCCACTATTTCGATTAAAGTTCTGAGTATAGTTTCGCGCTAGCGACAAGTCTACGCGTACCACCTGAACAAATATGAAAACGCCTGGAATTTACATTATTCATGGAAAACGAAATATTATTACAGGCATCGTGTTTCTACTATCTGCCGCCTTTTGTAAACCGGGAAATGCTAGTGTTATGGGAGTCCCCTTTATCCGAGCAATCTTCCTTTCTATCTTAACCCCCACATGAAAAAGAACCTGCCATTTATACATATATATATATATTTGGAGAAAAAGGTGAAAAAAAAAAAAATTACACACAATGACTCGTGGAATTTCTCACCCTTGAGGCTATTGGTGTTCCGCCAAATCTTTCGGCTACTGGCTGGACATCACCTTAACACGAATTACGTTGGTTGTTGGCTCCTCCAATTGAAAGTGAGACGGGAAGAAAAATTGGACAATGGATAAAAGGAGAAAATGCGTTGTGGAGAACGAAACGACAGGGTTTAAATTGTCTTGGGCGAAAGGTGCCCGAGAAATAGAGATACTGAAATTCTTCCAGTCGTCTGTGGTATTACCCACCCAGTACCATTGCCACCCCCTTCGTGTTCCACTCACGGGGCTTCAACAGACGATATTGCGACGCTCGCAATTTAGTGGCAATCAAGGGCGGTGAAGGTTTTGTGGCCGCTGTGGGAGATTCTGGATGCACCATTTATTCGGTGTCATACGAAAGATTCATAAGTTTTTACGTTTCCAGTTGTTCTTCTTTTTTTTTCTTGCATCTCACTTCTGCTATATACCTCTGTGCTCATTCTTTAATATCACACTTATTATAATATGAAGATTGTACTTCATTCTCACCACCCACTGACATTATATGAAAACTCATAAGAAACTGTCTGATTACAAATATCAAGCGATGTTCAAGTCGTCGTCTTGAGTTCCACACAGGTGACACTAGCATATTCATCAAATAACTTCTAATCCTCCCCTGCAGCAAAAATCAATATCTTTTTATATTCCCATCCGGACTGACAATTTGCATATTCCATCGTGCGCCATTGCAATATACACACGCCTGCCTCGTGAAATAAACAGCTGAAGCTCCACTATCACTTCAATTTTATTTTAAACCGAAACTCAAATACAAAATCGATTTTTAATGTGCAAGTTATCAATCCATGTAATTGAAGGAGTTCTATTGAGAAATATCACGTAAAGATTGATATTTGTGATTTTTTTGCTTATGATGACCTCGTCACCTACCGACCCAGAATTTTCCCTTTTCCCCTCAATTTATCTATTGATTCGCCCTCCACTCTCAGTTTTTCCACACTTTCCTTCGAATTTACTTTCACCCGCGTCATCCGTCTATTTTCTGCCCATATCATTCTGATATTCACAGACAAACGTGAAATCAATCATGAAAGAGAGAGAGAGAGAGAGAAAGGTTGGCGGACACGCCAAATATCCCTCCCATGTATGCTTTACATGGCGTCTCATTTATTTTTCTCTCGCTCAACTCAAGCTCACTGTGTATGAATAGCAACATTATGCATTATTTTTCACCGTCCTATTTATCTACAATGTCAAGAAGATTATGGTTCAGGTTTCAATATTTTAAAGACTTATCGCTTATGCTTCTTCCTATCTGTCTTCAAAAACAAAATGGTGAAATAATATGACTATAAGCGTATTGAAACAGAAGAATAGCAGACTAGTAAAAAATATAGTACAAGTTTGACCCTACAACCTAGCAGGGCAATACTTTCCATTCGCTGTTTTACTTCGCAGCCCGTTCCAACCCGTTTCGTATAATAGTCACATTTATATCATCTCTGGCCCGATGGTTTTGACTTTATAATTTAATGTGGAGCACCTGGAGTGGTTGCGGGAACAAAAAAAAAAAGATAGAGCGCAAGAAGGTGAATTATGCTAGCGGGTATCTGATTTTGGTCACAATGAGAGGCTCTTCAAAAATGAATTCGACTCATGCCACCGTTATATTTTAGCATAAAGTATGCATGTGTACGTTACATATTTATATGTATCGTTTCACATTTATATTTTCCAACTTTTGGGCTTGACATATTGAAAGTGGTTTTCGGATTTGCCAACTCTTTTCACATTCTTCTTACACTGTTTCTATATAGATATATAGTGACACCCGGTTGCGCAGGATGCATAGAACGAATTTCTCCATCGCACGTCTACACATTCCCTATACATGTGTGCATATATGTAGGTATATGCGGATAGTAGAATCGTTATAGCTCGACGTCGTACAGATTACTGCCGCTACGACACCCTACTTCACGTTATAGATATGCCAGAGATGATGCCACTGCTCCCTCGAGATCTAGTGGTACTGTGCCTCGATAGGGCGTTATAAGAGATCACGTGATGGTTTTAAAATGTATATTCTACCCATCTGGTTCCACCGTTCCCGCTGTCACACTCTCTCATCTTTCACACATCTATTCTTTTCACTCACTCTTGTGCGACCTTTCTTTCATCTTCCCCGAACCACAAGCACTCAAAAATATTTCAGGACTGTAAAAAATGTTTCGGATAAAAACCCAAAGATATCACGACTCCCATCATTTGTAGTATCTACACACATTTCTAAAAATTATGATGAAGCACAGAGACAATTTGGGAAATCGAATAATCAATCAGTGAAAAATAATTTCAAACGAAATAGATTGAACGATTACAACGTGTGTATTTCAACGTTGCCTGTGCTGATTTATGTTCACTAAATTGCAGATGGCTGAATATCGCAACGGCGCTTGACATACTATGACTATATCTTCTATATATGTAATTTGTGGTGACACAGCCCTGCTTGAGTTTGCGCACTTTGAGTGCGTTCGGGTGTGTATTTGTTTAGGGTAAATATCATCCATGGAACATATTTAATGAGAGAGTAAATACCATCCTCATGTCTACTGACTGTTCCAATTACAAGCCACCGCATGAATCAACCTCAGAGCATTTAATATTGTTCATCCTGTTAAAATATATTTTCGTTTATCTGTTATTTGCTATTGATGCCTGGTCACAGAGAATTGAATTGCTGGGTTTGGTATTCATCAAGAGATATGAGCTTCCGTACTGTTTTGTGTGTTAATAACTAGACAACACAGCATTATAATTATTGTTTTCAACTCTCATACTATTTTGATAATGTCGAACATTAGTTATTGTCAAACTCGTAGCGAAGTTAAATTCAACCTGCATCTCAGTAAAACATAGAAATCTACCAAGCAATTTGCTTTACACGTTAAAGGATTCATTTCCTTTCTCAGTAGCACACATAGGAACTTCTTCTATCACTCATTTCTCTTCACCACTTTCAATCCGTTGTTCGTCTCCTTCTCTCATTGATTGCACTCATCATTTTCTCCACAAGAATATCTTCCGTTACTTCCGCGTGAGTTTTCTTGAAATCCTATTTCCACTATACAATATGAAATTTTGCTATTGATCGGATTCTCAACTGCGATCGTTACATGACCTGTAGGGGCAATCTCTTCTCTTCTAAAAACAAGATCATACAAATTTCGTTATCTCTCCATTGTTATTATTCATCATCTATTCATCTACTATATATGATATATTTGTACACATCAACACGAGTTATCTCTAATTTTGTTTTGTGTATATTCATTCAAACCATACATTGTCGATATGGTCTGCTATCTCAGGATCAAACTTTCTTCTTCTCGAATCATATACTGTTTTGGCTTATTGACAAACAAATCTCAATGAGAAGAACTGGCGATAATTTTTTTGTGTTGTAAGACATACAAGTATTAAGAACACAGTGTAAGTACTTGAAATAAATTTGGCATGTGTCCAACCACAGACCATCTTATTCTTGTTTGAATCTTCTATTCTACATCCAAACAAACATACATAGGTGTATAGAGTTACTATCTCCAGCCCATGCTATATGCTCGGTATTTACGGTCATTTTTATGAGCAAACAATGCCTCGTCCTATAATTGCAGCGCGTGAGTCTATAACAACATTTTAAGGATGGCATGAGAGAATAGTGTGGGAATAAACATGGTGTGCGGTACACGGCACTGCAATTACAAACCGTTCTCCGAAAAATGTTAGTGCCATATATATGTTTCGCCTGTAAACATAGCTGTACAGTGGTATGTTGTTATTTGCACGACGATGAAAGTATTATAAGAACACACGAGCGAGAATTTCTCCAGCGTTCAAAATGCTGAAAGTGGAACGCGCGAGCTGAAACGTTTTACTTTCTGCCTGCCTGTCTCATTTACTCAGTTTTATGTTATCCATTATTATAGCGTTCTCTAGGTTTGAACGTCTGAAAGAAAATAGCATGAGTATGGAATATACATAAGGAATGGCTTGGCATTAAAGACAGCGCAATGTTTGATAGTTACAAATGTTTCATTCCTCTAGCCTGCGATTTACGAAATTAATAGACCAAATTCATTTTTCAAGCAAATCATAAAACGGGGGAAAAAAATATGTCCATGTAATACACATCACTGCTCGAACGTAAAGGATATATATATATATATTTATATATATTTCGGTGACTCGCGAAACAGAAAAGTCTTGGTTTATTTGAGGCAGTATTTGAGAAGCCCATCTAGCACTGGTAAGCCGGATTACTTAAAATCCTACCCTCCACTCGACAAAATAGTCTTCTCTATAGGAAGGAGGCGAACGTAGTATCAATACTTCGTAAAGCGTCGCAAAACCGTTGTGAAAACACGCGATATCAGTCGAGAAAGTGAGAGGGGGAAGTGGGCGCGACAGTAAGAGTAAGGGAGATTCACCGTGAATCATAAAATTGAGTGTGAAGTCAGAGAAAACTTGTTCGACTCTATTGAAATTTCTCCGTCATAAATTTTACCACCGGTTCTTTCATAAAATACCAGTGAAAATACGTCTTTACATTCTGTAGCTTATCATCACACACAATATTTAATACAAATTGTTTTCCAGCAGTGATATAAACTGGAATATAAATCGATGTTATGATTTACAAACCATATGAGAATTTACGCTATGAAGAATAGCAAAATTTCGGGACATTATGTGGCTAAAGTTACGACTATGAATGAACCTTTAATTCCATAATTCATAATCCAAAGCGTACAAAATAATCAATACATTATTATATACTTTTTTTATTTTGCTTCCCGACCTCGATTCACATTTATGTCCAGATGCGCGGTTACTTCATTTGTTGACACGAGACCCATTACGAACATGTACACAGCCCTGATGTTTTCTAAACCATTTCATTAACTCAGACGATTGATATAGAAGGGAACATTGTGGTAGCATATTATGCGACACCGTGTGAGCCTTGGTTGGCACCAATCTTTCTAATAGCCGCCCTACCATCCACTCGCACACACGAAATGTACTCATACACCCCCAACGCCTTTGATGCGACATGGAATAGATTGTAATGCGGCCACGTATAACCGCGCAAACATGATCGATGCTTTGTCCGGCGTGCTCAATTACCCGACGCTTTCTACCACTCCATTGCACATGTATGTATTAATTTTCTTGGAAATCAAAATATTTGAAGTGAGTGGATCGAAATATTTCCACCCACTAATAATAGTTGCTTCTCTTTTCTCAATAGTGCCATAAAATGTATGAATGCTAATGTTCCTGAGTATGTAGACGAATGGAAAGTGCTATCCTTGTAATAATGACTACATGATAGATCTGATTAAAATAATGTGGAGAATGATGAAAGATCTTTATCAATATACTATTTGATGCACAATGCGAAAGGAAAAATGAAAAACCGAGATACAGCCTGAATGACTTACCGTTTTCCCTTTATATCAAAATATATTCAATAGATAGAAATATATGAATTCGAATGATAAAATGGATAAAGTAATATGATATCGAGCGGTTGATGGTGACCACGCACTAGAGCATACGACATTAGTGAGCTTCCAACAATCGTATTACTGTATGCATTATTATTTCGTACATATAACGCAACGCTAGACAATAGGGTCTCATACTACATGAGTGGATGCATAGTCTAACGCCTATCTCGAGTCCTAACTCGTGCCCACATTCACTTCACATCTCTACCGCTTTCTACGATACCCCATACATCTCTGATATCATAGCGGTTGAATAATGAGGAACAAGAGAGAAACGTTACATATTATGTGTGCATACTGGATGGTTGAAAAAGATAGGTGCACTGTGGAGACCGAATACTTTAAATGTAATTTAAAATACGACAGAAGTTAGTAGGAGGAAACGAGTCGACTTCTGATGACAAACGAATAATATTATTCACACTCAGAAATCTACATTTCTCTTTTTACATTCACAACTTTACATTTTGATTCACTTCATGTCATTGAGGAATTTCATTATTCTGCCGGTATTGTGGATGGTTTGTACTGTTTCATGTATATGAATCAGGACATCAAGAATCATCTGCGGAAAACTTTTAATGGTGTGAATGGTTTTATGGAATATTATGAAAGCTAATGCGCGGTATATAACGTATGACTCTACTGCAAACTTATAGCACTTAGTGTATGAAATAGTGAGGATTTCACATCACCATAGTAACATTTTTCGTTGAATAAACATTTATAATTGTGACGATTGTCGCAAAATTTTCAATAATCGCCGCTTCTCACAGGCAATGATAGTTTAGGAAATCGTTGTTTAATGTCATTGTGTATATGTTGATATGATATTTGCACACTGCAAATACAAACAGTTCATTTCATACTCACTTTTTGTAAACGCTGAGAGACTCATACTCTGTCTCCTATCACAACAATCGAAGACCCATTCTCCATCAGGTGTTTCTATTTTTATAATTGTGAATTTGGCAGACATTTTGCAATTTTTAGAATTTTGAAATAAACAAGTGAATTACAGATAGAAGAAATATAGAAAAATATTCACAATTGTAATTCTTGGTCTTGATTTCGTACTTGCAAGTCTTAACGAAAATTATTTCCAAAACATTAATACAGTGTTAGTTCACCACAAGATTCAATTATAAATCACAATGAAGAAAAAAAAACTGATTATCTAATTGAGAATATAAGTTGGAGTATTGTCGGACAGGAGTGTATTTGTGTTATACATTGAGAGTTATAAGTTTTGACTCAATGCAAAGTTCAGACACGTGGAAAGCACGTACGCGAAACATGTACCTATCCAAAATGTCGAGCAATCACGTATTGAAGTACAAGGCCGGATAGTGAGGTCTACTTCGATATGGAGTAGTATGGAGGAGTTTGCAGACATAGAGGGCGCATAAAGGGCTATCCATACGATGTTCAATAATGGAAGAAAGTACCCAGACGATCTTTCACAAAGTTTTTCAGCGGACGCGTGTGTATGTATCTGAGTTCGCAATAAGTTTTCATACGAAAGAAAAGTGCGATGAAAGCGAGCTCACAGCACCGGGACTATGTACTTGTTGAGATATATACATATAGGTTTGAAGCAGTGGCGCGCAGGTCACAACAATAAGGCAGATATAAATCTAGCAGCGGACGTACGAGAAAATGGTGATTCGATTAAACGAACGTAATTTAACATCGCCGTCGTCGTTTCTGTTGTCGTCGTTGTCGGTGGCTATCGGGAAAGCAACATACGCACGATCAGCTCGTTCAACTTCACGCTGTGGAATTCGACGAGTCCAGCGAAAACAATCGGCAGTATTGAAGGATATAAATTGTAAAGCCGTCCATCCTAAATTCCCAAAGGGGTTGTAAATGCGGCGCGGGAGAGACGCAAGATTGCAGATTGAAGAGGACTGAGGGGCAGTGAAAGAGCGCTGTTGAACCATTTAATATTACTATCGGAAATACTCTGATAAATATAGAGTTATTCCTTCATTTAATTTCGAATGCTGCTAAAAATCGATAGTGAAAGAAAAAAAAAACTATCAATCAAAAGTTGATACATTGAATGTGATAATATGCAAATTACCACGCAGAATCTAGAAAAACAATTTTCTTCGAGATTCATGAAAAATAAACCTGACCAAATTAAATACTACTTATTTTTACAATCTACTGAAATTAACTATGAACTCTACAGGGAAAAAAATATTGAGAATCGATTTGGAATTTAACGTTGTATGAATCCGATGATGTAGAAGAAAAGCGAAAGAAATATGTGAAAAAAAAACATACATAAAATATGATAAAGAAGGAGATGTAGTGTATGAACAGAGGTAAAAGTTGCGTTGTGACGGTCGCGCAGTTCGTGCACAATAGCTTGTTACGGAACAATGACCTAGGAGGGGGAAATTTGGTCGAATTTAATTATGAGACGCCTTGGGGAGCGACGGCGCCGACGATGACGACGATGAGGAGTTGTGAAGTCTAATGCCGGTAGAACGAACGCGCATGAGAAAGACATAGTGTGCAGAGAGAAAGAGAAGGTGAAGAAGGCGATGGCAAGGCAAAATAAGGGATGGCTAAGTACATATATACGTACCCGTGGGAGAAATTCAATATGGACTAATTTCACTCGCGGCGGCACCATATACTACAATGTAGTGTACCGAGAATTTTCTCTTGTTCCATGACTTTTTTTTTCCGTAATAAAATTTATTTTAATTTACTCACTTTTGTCTGTGGGTTTTAAATAATCATATATATTTATATTATTTTTTGATGCTTTATATCACATCTTGGTTTCCACACTGCACTGGTTGATTCGTTAAACTATTGATAATTTTTGCCACAAAACAAACAACCTGGAGAATAAGCTTCTACCTTTCATCGTATTTCCCTGCTCTATTTGAGAGGAAATCGGGATATTCTACCAACGAGGCCATGATGATGCTAAAGTTCTTCGATAGGTCATATAACATTCGTAGACAGATATATAATATCGTAGTCACCAGTTCACGATTTTGTATCTTTATATGTTCTACGTTAAGCGTTTTTATTACCCAGTAATTCCATGATCCAATGTATACGTTGCGATTCCCGCTCGACCAATCACCGAAATTAAATTCACTCCGGTAAAACGACAAGACAGCCAAGAAGAGACTAAGTGACAAAAAAAAGTGAAAATGACAAAGGGCTATAGAATGAAATATACAGCAATAGTTTGTGGGAAAATGGATCGACTTACCAGTCAAAAATCAAATGGCTGAGTTAGTGAGTGTATGAATAAATGAATGGATGAGAGAAGTCGTATACTGAAAGAGAGCTGGGACAGTTATGGCGGGTGGAGAGGGATTCGAAACGAGCAGCAGCCAGTCGACAACTTCGCGAGGCATTTGTACCAACTCGACTCCAAGTCGCTCTATTATAGTTACCAAGTCTGCAGTAATCATGTTAGATATTTTAATAAGCGGGACTACCACGATGAAGCTGCCCCTACCATCCATGTTCTCACAGCCACAAGACTCAGCTTCCTGTTCTCTTTCACTCTCATGGATCATACAATACATATCATGCATCCTTCACATCATCTCTTTTTCTTTCCTTCCAGTCTCTTAATTAACCCTCGAATCATTTACATTTGTATCGCTGCTTTCGTTTATTCAGTTAATATCCATTCGAAAACTCGACGTGAATAGGATCCTTTTAATTTACGAGATGAATCCAACTATAACCATATATATATTACTATCCATGATTCCATTCACAACTCTTAGGATCAGTAGAAAAAGGATTTGTCGAATTGCATTTATTTATATTTATTTTCAATCTATGTAGTTGCATACATTCTGTGACGAAACAATCGAATTTATCTTAGGACCTGAAATATAAATTGCTAGCGAAAGAAAATCTACTGCTAGCGTCGATTTTCAATCCGAGATACTGCGCACACGATAACAAGAAAAAAGCGAATGATGTTAGCAACGATAGCATATCTGTATGCATGTGCACACATATGTACATTTGTATCTTGCCGTTCAAATCCTACACTAGGCAGACCTTTCCCTCACGGACGAATAGTTTCAATAGAAATCACTAAAATGGCGTGAGACCACGAGTAGATGTCCTTAGAAATTTTAGAAATAATGAGCTTATAAGAGCAGGAATGATTGGTTCTTCTGTTCGCGTAGAACAATTACGACTTTCACTTTTGTCCCATTCTCCATAATCGCTGACTGAAATCATTGCAATTGGACATATTTTTGTCAAAACATTTCCCATGATGATTAAGATAACCATGTCTTGGTATCCAATTTAATCAAAGCTTAAACGTCATGCTCATTATATGCCACATGTGCCATCATGGCTGTCACGTATGGTGAACCCAAGTCCTTTTTGATATCGATTTTGATACCATCTAACACCTGAAACATCATCAAGTCTTTTCATTCCCTTCACTTCCTCAATCTATATACAAAGTGTCTCGTGACTCGTCACTGCTATGTCCCATTGTTTGCCACTATAATCACGTGAACTCAGCCATCTATGTATTGTGCTTGACGAGCTTATTCCACGTCTTGGGGCGACCCAATTCATGATAATTTCCTTTGATGTTCAACACTACCAAAGAATAATCTAAATGACAATTAACCATGCATTCCCATGAAAATTTTGATGAAACAAAGACTATGTTTAATCAACTGAATAATACATAATTTAATTGCGTGATGTCGGAGGATTTTGATAAACATTTCTAGTGTGTAGTTTATCAAACCAACAAAAAGTTTCAAAAGCTTCATTTTCCTTAACCGCCGTTCATCTGCTCATTCTTCTTCAGCATAGTAAAATGAAAATCTCACTGCACCAATCTCTTTTTGGCTGGAAGTGAACTCCGTCCTATCGCTACGTCGTCTGTGCATATTAAATGAATTAAAACAAAAAGAGTGGATGGAACGAGATGAAGCTCAACGAGAGAGTATAAGCAAAGGAAAAAGATACAACAAAGTTTGTTCAGCTCCAAAAGACACATTTGCAATTTATCATCGTCGAGGGTTAATTGAGTCCCACCCTTTCGCAATACACTTCGCGGTACAGCTATTTTTAAACGGAGATGATCAACTTCCTCTGAATACTGTTCAATTTTCTTTTTTCAGCTCATTACACCGATCGACTGTATCATTATAGTAGTGATTTCAACCGTTCAACAATGATTTCACTCGGATCGTAAAAAATGATACAGATTAAATCTGAAACGATTAAATGAGCAACGTAGTGTAGAAATAGTACAATCTGAATAACATCACTTGCCGCATGAATGTTCACAGTAATTTGCGAACGTAATTTGTGTACAATATTGGAAACATCTTCATGAGATAATATTTCGTTTCATTTATTTGCGTTGTCTGTGGAAACCGTGAAGAATCATGTGTTCGCATAATATAAAACAGAGAATTTATATTGAATAAATGTTGCATTACAGTAATGAATGAAGAAGTATGATTTGTACGAGCAATATATATCTCATGAACGTTGACGGTATAACTCTTGCATGTACGTTGAGTGCGCCAAACTATAATTTTTACTCGTGCTGATATAACTGGTTCTGCTTGAACCATTGACAATTCGCAGAATGCAATGCGAGCACGCGAAATAGATTCAACTTGCAGAAAGTCTAATAGATATAAAAGTTTTTTATGTAATACCTGATGAGAATGTCGTAGCGAGAATGTCATAGCGAGTTACTTTCACCGTGACACTTTTATATATACTGGCAGCTATTTTATGCGATGTGTTTACACTATGCTTCCCAAGAGTCGTATTTTGAAAAGTACCTGAAACAGATCCGCCAGTCTCTGACTAGTTGCTGAAACTTCTTTTCTTTTCAAGTAAATATAATCTTTTGGGAAACTTGTGTCCACAGTATTTGTCAATATTGTATAAAACAGAACAAATTTCAGTATGATAGCAGGTGCTGTTTATTATCTTCAATGATATCTCCGGCAGAAAAAAACCTCTAAACTTGTTCCGTCCGCACTATCACATTTCTGAGATATAACGTTAGTGCCTTCGAAATTTTTGATTCTCAAGTATTAGTTTGCATCAAGAATTTCATTCCTTACGTGTCGAATTTTTTTACTCACTTTTAAGAGAATTTCATTGATCTCGACATCCAAATGAATAAGCATATCATGTTGACTCAGAGGAGAGTTAATTAAAGTTTGCTATGTTACACCGTAATAGTCATCCGTGCGAACATTATCAAAGACAGACCAATGTGGACTCAAATAAGTTGGATTCTTTGGCCTATGATCTCACTTCTACTATCTTTCATTTCGATTTAATCCCCGGAGAGTTGTCAATTGTGGAATTCTACATGAATCATCAATTTGATGAATGCTAATTCAATACTTCAAATAGCTGATTCTGAATGGGGAACAAAATGATTCACCCAAGATATGACTGAAGAGCAAATAAATACTTTGAATCGAAGCGATGAATATCCACTCTTCTCTTCAATTCACTACAAATAGTGTCCGAAAATTAGAGGAAAAAAAGGACTGGATGATTCCGGCTTTATGTATTAATACTGAACTAAATGATAGAATTCACAATTAGTTGAGCTCTTGGGACAAGATATAACTCTACATTGGCCTTTTGGGTTCAAGATAACAAGCAGTCGAAGTTATGATGAATGAATTCAAATAAATTTATTGGATTTACAGCTGTCGATGAATCATATTTTACGAGTAGAAAATGACCCGCAACTATTGCCAAAGCTATTGGTGTACAAAACATAATCCTGAGTTGCCAGTTGATGGCGACGGTTAAATGGGTCGTATATGGATATTGGTATAGATATTTCGCGCAATAAATTGTGGATATATGTTCATTATTAACAAATTGCAATACTCCCACCAGGCAGAAACTACGAGAATTCGGAGGTACCTATACATATTACGCATTCAATATAGACACATTGACAGTGGTCGTATAATTTCACCGTTGTGTTATAAATGCTCTATTTTGTCCTGACGATCACTACTGAAGCGATGATAGGGAGAAGCCGGGGATTGTCATGGCACGTAGCAAATCGATCGTTGCCGGCGGTTTTGTGGCACGGCGATGCTGCAGAATTGCAATTTTGTCAGAGATTGACAAAAAGGAGATGAATCAACTGGAGGAAAAGATCATGGCTGAAAGTTTATCGACCTCACCACAGTAACGTCATGGATGTTGAGAGAAGAAAAAAAAATTTATGGACACCAATTACATCATACATCGTGCGGTAGTGAATTCCTTTGTGACTTTATGACATTGTGTCAGTCACATGCTCACATAATCCGCAAAACAAGTTTGTTTGCATGGGACGAAAAGGAAAATAGAAGAAAAAAAAATATGTTGATGATATGAAGGGCGCTATACAGAGAGTCATCACCATTCCAAAATGCTTTGTTTCTATTTGAAGTCTCGCACTGGGAGAGTTTCGAGTCGATTACAATTCGATCGTCTGTGTATAGCATCATTTGTCTGACTCGTTTGCAACTCGTTTTATATACACTCAACTGCCAGTATATTGTCCAAATTGTCAGGGTTTATCGAGTTGAAGAGCATGATGACATCCATACGATAGCAACAAAGCAAAAACAATGCGTGGGAGATAGAAAGAAAAAAATTCAACACTGCGTCAAATATGATTCAACTTTGTTTCTGTGTTATGACATTGACATTTACTACATGCTAACGTGT
The DNA here is from genome assembly GCA_030523045.1 of Meteorus cinctellus. Taxonomy (NCBI): domain Eukaryota; kingdom Metazoa; phylum Arthropoda; class Insecta; order Hymenoptera; family Braconidae; genus Meteorus; species Meteorus cinctellus. The sequence continues at coordinate 169,260 of JAPYZF010000039.1, read as the reverse complement.
CGAAGCATGGGTGTATAATATGTCTCTTCTCGCACGATATATGACACATATATTTTTTTCTTTTCCCCCCATTGTGAGTCAACAGATAATTATTCAAAAATTTCAAACTTCATAACAGCGTATCATTTTCATCAATCAATCATAGCAGATAATGTCTCGACACACTGTTCATATTGAAGTTTTCCATTTTTCAATATCGTTACATGTCTCTATGTATGATGTGTTTTATATATTTTACAGGGTTTTATGTGATTATGCTCCGAAATATGATTCCATTCTTTTGTTTACATCAGATAAAAATCCCGGAAAACAGAGACAAGTAGGTATTGATCGTTACGATTCAATATATTGAGAACGGAATTCTTTCAAGTTGAAAATCAAATCGGAATGACCCCATAGAAAATGACACAATTCATATCTCACACCAATTTTCACTATAGGTATAAATATCGCAATAGAGGATATCTCATGGTGTCTGGTCGGTGCTGTCACGAATGACGATTGCCTCATGGCAATCGGCCGGGAATACAGTGAGCGCATGTGCGCTTAAATTCACACATGAAAATGAAGTAAAAAGAATTTGATACATGTCGGAATATTGCAGAAGACGTGCCCGCGCATCAGAGTGGATAAGTAAACTGTAGGGGAACTTTGAAATTCCATATTGATAAAATAGATGCTCTCGTTAGTACTCATGGGAACGAATCGCTTTCCGCGTCGTGAGAGGCGTCTCGTGTACACTACCACGCAACTACCCTCCCTGGAGAACATCACTACGATCTTGTCTCACCGGAAACTCCTGCGGTTAATCCATTACCCAAAGCAAACATAGTAAAGAGGGTGAATGCGCGCAGTCTGCGATTAAATTCCATTTCCATAGAAAACGTAGTGTAAGGTTTCAGTAAAAGAAGGATAGAAGCAAATAAATGATAAATAAAAGCGAAAACGAAAACAAGGGATGAAAAATAATTTTTCTGTCTATAAATTTCAATTTGAATTTACCATGTTGAAATGCCATCATTTGATTATTATTGTGCACCAATAACACATTGATGAAACATTCCAGTTAATCTCTCCGACAAATTATAAATAACAAGAATTAATGTGTATTCAACATGACATTAAATAATATTTTTACGAGAATTTTCGTCAATCATCGAAGTGATGACTTTTGTGGCCACACACATCTGAAGTATTCGGTAATGAACAAAAAATATTGTGAGAAAATGGGTATCAAAATAGTAATTTCAAGTTGCATGTGCAAATATGTTCTTGTCGTGAATAAGACGTGAAATAATTAATGAAGTCGGTAGTGCAGCAAACATAAATGCGAGTATATGTAATGTACGCTTCGTATAGTTTACACATTCTGAATCCTACCTTACAGTCGTATACAGAGTTTAATCACAGATCTCGCGCTGCAGCCTGCAAGGAAAATCGTTATCTAAAGACCAATATTATCACTTCTCGATCTCGTTTCGTGTGGTTTCTGTGGTTAATTCATTACTTCGCGATGTAAACACGCCGGTGAGTGGGACGAGCGTGGGATAGAATCACGATCGAATCTCTTCCCAACGTCCGACTAAACTCAAACACAGCAATGCTGGCTGACTCAGAGTGTACTTCCGCCCCTTAACGAGCGTCGCGGCTATCTCGACTAATGATCCGGATGTTGTGATTTCTTGCGCCAACTTCGTAAACACCCAAATCTTGTATCTCAGTCATGGAGCATTGTTTATATATGAAATACAACAACGCGGAAAATTTGCTTATATTGTATACTTAGATATTTACTCCTCAAAGGTTGAAACATTGGTCAATTACAATTGCATAGAAGATGAATTTTAAAATTACTATCACATGAAACTCCGCGGATAAAAATAAATCTTTAGAACGTATAAAGACATTTATTTCAAAAATAAATATTGAGAATATAAAAGAAATGCATAGCCGTATAGGGAAGTATAGTTGAATAGGCAGATATATATTTGTTTCGCATAGACGGTAGCAATTTTGTTGAAGGTACTGAGCCCGAGTCGTTGCGGCGTCTCTTCGTATACCGAACAGTTTATGACGTGATGAATACCCACTCACTGCACATAGTTATAGAATCATTTGAAGCTGAGACACGCTCGAAAACATTTACAAATTCATTATATACTATATAATATATTTAGTTTACGTGTATATATATATATATATATATATATATACATAGTATGTTTATATATGTAGATAATTCCACTATTCTGTATATGTTGATGCGATTAGGAATTAATTTATAGTGGATGAGTAAATAGAAGCGGAACTGTATATATACGTACATGAGGCGTTGACGAGGGTCTCGCGGGATAAAGCAAGTCTATGCACAAGTTAATTTTATCCTCCACCGGCCGTAAAAGTTCGGCCATCGTCCCGTCCTTCACTTTTTCTCTTTCTCTCTTTCTTTCTCTCTCGCGCTCACCCTCCCGTCTCTCCCGTTTCCTCCACCTGTAATACTACTTTGATATGTACAGGTTCTATTGCTAATTTATTTTTCATAGCTTTAGCATATTGCGTTCGCCTTGGCCAAGTGAAAACTCAATCTTGGCAGTGACCCGAGCTAAGATATAACGAAATATAAATGATGGAATTATTTGAAATATAACGATATCGAGCGAAATTCTAAACCTGATGAGAATCATACTTAGATTTGATTCAAATTACTTTTACGCAACTTGTGAGACAGTGATTGAATTCTTCCTCTCCCACCTCACTCACCAGTGCTCTCGTTCTCTCGCAATAATTCAAGCTTCACACTCGTGTTGGAACATTATTGGATATCTCACAAAAGCTTTATTATTGTAAGTGGAACATTGCTATAGTATTAATGAATCAATGCTGCATTCGCGTCCATCACCGACATTTCACTTTTTAATTCATAAGCACAAAATTGAATTCACGCGGATTACATCAAGACCTCTTATGTACTCATAGGTATGGTATGAGCTGAATACATTCGAATGTATCTTAGCGTGAAAAAAGGAAAAAATTACGACATCATAGTGAATATAAGCGCGTGCGTGTATGCGTACATGTATACATGTAGGTGCAATTAGTCTGACGTGAAATATTTTTTCCCTTGAAAGCAAAAAATAGAAGGAAAATTATCTCTGTCGTTGGTACAAACAAATTCTCTTGGCGTCGCTCATCTCTCGCGCTCTGTTCTTCCTTTCTCTTCATTCTCCCATTATTCGTACCAACACGTAAATTACCAAATAATAATTAATGTTGGTAGCGGAAACTACCCCTATACACCGGATAATCTGCCGAGGCGGTGAACGAACAGGATCAGGTTGTCAGACAGGCGGAAACCCAGCATGGACATAGCTTAAGTGAGGCTGTAGGGAGAATGTATCATACATATAGTAAGAGAGTCGAATAACCGCAGAATCAATTCGAGGTTATATCAATACGCGAAGAGAATAACTGCAAGATCTGAATGAAACCCGATGATCGTTATCGGATGAGCATCGAGCTTTTGAATCGATCGTCAACGGAGACCATGAATGGCAATGATGCCCACGAAACTTTATTAAGTACACGCTGACATGACTATTCGCTTCTAATATCTCATTCTATGCACATGTTAGTATACGAGTCACTCTGGTTACCCGCTCGGTTATAATTCCATTAAAGTGAAATAGTGCGTGTACTATTTAGCGCCCTGTTTCACCACGTTGCTCGTTTCGCCACACGATTCCATATAATTATCTTCCCTCATTAGTTGTAGGCTCGATATCCGCATAAACTCTCCACAATATCTAATTCATTCTCATACGGTGTCATTTTCTCTCAACTAATGTTTAGTCACCTTCTTTCATTTCCGATTTGTATCTAGATTGGTAGAGAGTAATAAAAATCAGCCCATATACTGGATGTAGAGATGTAGAGATGTAAAATATCAAAGAACCAAAACTAACGCGCGCAGCTCAACCTTTTATTACTTTGCTTTTTTGATGGTCAGTAGTGGAGCATTACTAAATACTAACCAAAGTAAACATATCGTCCATTAGGATTAAAGCACGATGTGTGCGGTTTTCCAAGCATGAACTGAATTTGTAGTAGAGTGGCCACTATTGTGGGGTCAAGGCGGAGCCCGCTGCATCTAAACCTGAACACCGCCAGCTACAAATGCATAGCAGACGCTGAAGCAAAGAGAGAAGTGTAAACTACATATATGTGGATGCATGCATATATGCATATATACATATATACATATATACATTCATACATACGGTGAAAGTGTGGTAAAAGTGATGGTTGGTAAATGGAAGGTAGAATAGTAAACGGTGATCCGCAAGGGTAGTGTTCACATCCACAGACGTCAGAGTAAAGGCAAGAATTCAAACTCATGGAGAAGGGATATGGGGGTGTAAGCATATGGTTAAACCATAATAGCTGCCAAGTAATATATTTAAACAGGGCAAAGTTTGGTACTGCGGGGGCAAAAGGTATTGGAAATGGGCGGCAGGGAGTGAATACATATATAGTGAAATCACCTTAGGGGTGAGTTTTCAAGAGACTCGAGAGTGAGGAGAAATATGGGGGTTACGAGAGGAGAGACGCCGGCGTGCCTCGCATAAGTTTACATTATCTTACCATCTGATAGTGACTGTATAGCCAAGTCGCAGACCTTAGAAAATGGAATGGGAGAGCAATTCTATCGCAGTAGGAAAATTGTACGATTTCATCCATCATTGTCGCTTCCATATTTCCTTCCCATTTCCACTTAGAATTTATCAAAGATGAAAAAGTTCAAATCATTTTGATTTAATTCGGATTTTGAGATATTCTTCTACGACGGATTTTCGTAAGTTGTTCGCACTCGAAATTTATATTTAAAACGCTAATAATTTTCCATATAGGAATGTCAAATAGTCATTTATCATAGGAATGAACCAAAGCGCGAACGATTTCGAGGTAGCCGAAGCGGCAAATTCCTGAGCGATTAGAACAACTGAATCGAAACTTGGTTTGGCTGAGTGTAGATCGGAACTGAGGGAGAATATTGGAAATTGGAATGGGTGATGCGAAACTTGGTGGTAAGCCAATATTCTTATGGACTTCAGGAGAAATTGTATCCGCAGTAGCATGTGAGTCGCGCAGCAAATGCCTTCAGCAACTAACAATACCATTTCGTAGTTCTGATTATATATGAAATATCCAATTAATTCGAACTGCATAAGCGGATCAGAGTACAATTGATATGCATTAAAAATTTACGGTGCAATAACAAACGTCCAAGTTGGGTGAAATATGCTAAGAAGCTTACGATTCTTCCATTCGATTTTTTTTTTAATTTCGTTTCACCATACCGATAATAAGTTGTTGCAATTTACAGTATCAATCCTTTTACATGTCCTCGCTCTTCTGCTATATCCTCCTCTTTATTTTTCATCAATGTATACACTGATATGCGGAAACTTATAATTATTCTGTCATATTTTTTTCTTATCTCTTTCTTCAGATATCCCTGTTTGTGAAAGTGTTTGGGTTGATAATGGTCAGGTCACAGATGACAATAGAAAATCATGAAATTCCAAGTCCAATATATTTCCACACCTGATTGTTAATTTTTTGCTTGTTCATGCGGATATGGTGGAGCCAGATGAAGCTATGATTGTATTTGCCAATATGTTTTTATTTTTTATTTGTTTTCTCGTCACTCGTCTCCCATCGCGTAGTGTTTGGAGCACGATTGGTAGCAGTGTGTAAGCCATTATTGCCCACACTCTACTGCCCCGATTTTCTTTTCATATTGACCAACTCTCATTCTTTTTTTTTTTTTATTTTTATTTTTTTTTTTGCATCATGCTATTTTCCGATCGTTCGCTCGCAGAATTACCGGGGCAAAAGTTGCACGAATGTGGCCATAGCCACCAAGCGTAGTCTCCACTAGCCCATGAATAGCGTTCTAACTAACTATCCGACTGTTAACGGCACGCGTGCAAGCCCCACGTTATGAATCGCTTAATTTCATTTGATCCTCAGACCGTATATACATACTCGCCCCTCTTCATTTCAACTGCAAAATCACACGAGTGCTTCACCAAATATCGTTTGAAAATTTGACGATCTCCAATGCCAAATGAAATTGGTTGTGCATGGAAAATAGAATCTTCCCACTGATGGCGAAAAAAGTGTTATAATAATCAATGAAAAAGTCGGTAATGTCAATTGGCGAAAACACACAGAAAAATGTTTGTATATGTGTGAACAGAGTATTCAGAAGTATCATAAATGGGAGAGAACTGATAAAACACGAATTTTCAGTATAGTTCCAAATCCAATATTCAGATCGAAATCTTTCAACGTGATTTAATATCGGACTAATGTATCAGGAACGCGCCTGATTTTTTTAAAACCTATATGCGTTGGACAGTAATTTGTATAAACTGTCTGGATAACCTACACAAAATAAATGCTTATCCAGCATCGTCGCAAAAGCCACACGGAATAATCACTCGTCAACAGCGTGTTGTTGGCTCTCCAAACCTTTCAAAATATTACCATTGCAAGCAATGAGGGCGAGTGTCCTATGACTTTCGTGGGCAGTACACTATGCGAGGTCACATATAGAATATATTTGCATGCATTTACACTCATCGATCAATTTCCTCTTGCTCGTAATTTGCCTGAATTTTTTTGTGTTCGCCTATCCGTAACTCTATAATACTGTATGTATATGTGCTGGGGCACTGGATTTATTATACATTTCGATATTCCTCCTCAATTCGTGGCATTCGAACCACGAACATATTGTCGTTGTGACTAGCGATTCATCTCTTTGTCCATTTCATTATATACGTCAGCATCTGGAAACAATGTACCACAGTACGTATATAAATATTATCTTGAAACAAGGCATTATTGTTTGTAAAAATTTTTCGTATCCACTTTCATCTTGGCTTCCGACATGGCCCTTGTGGGATAAGAATCGATGCTACATACCATCAAATATACCGACTTTTTAATAAACTCCTTTTTCAATATTCATTCGACCGTGTGAAATAAGCAATGAAAAAAACCCAAGCTTTTTTCCCCCTGTCTGATAGTCCAGTGTATCTTGAATGAGGCCACACTGTGTTAGAGTTCCATCGAAAATCTCGACTAACGAGCTGTAGAGCGGTAGTAAATAAAGAAAGCCAACTCAAGTAGACGAGATATAACTGAAAGGGAGAAGGCTGGTACAAAGGCAAGTGGATGAAACTTAGTTAGTGGAGAGCAGGGAATTTCATGGTGAGTTCCGATGTAACTTGTTAACTGTGTGATGGTAATGGATGTGTAAATGCTCTACTTGATCAGAGGATCTATAGAAGATGCATGCATGGAAGAAAAACAGTTACCGGCCCTCTGACGAGATTGTAGCTCTAGAATTTCTCCTGTACTCGCATATCTGCTCCAGGCATATACCGAGTTGTATATATATATATATATATATATCTATATATACGATACTTGCCATCACAGATATACATTCGAGGACGCGAGAAAACTGACTTTATCGCGAATCTTCGATCATCTGGGTGAGAGAGATCCTATCGTTCCCTCCTTGTCTTATATATTCAGCCATCTTTATGTATTTTTTTCCTCCTTTTACGTCGATATCCCAGATATATTCGCCTATTCCACTTCACCCCAATATTCCGCTGTGCCCGCAATCCTCGACCAAACTTATTTTTCATGATTTTTATCACGCCCCCACGTTTCGATCCTCTGGATTTTTATCTGTGTTCATAATCGAGCATTCACCAACCAAAGATATTTACAATTGCGGAAACGACCGCAGCACTCCAATCCCCCTATTCATATCCTCAACCGGGATTCCATTAGAAAATTTCGAGGGCTCTTAGTTTCTTGTTTAACTATTTTCTCGAGGAATTGCAAAGCACATTTATTCTTATTTTCATTGAATTTATACGAATTCACGTGAAATTCATTATAGTGAAAACGGAGAAGAAATTAAAGAAATATATATATATATGCTAGCGATCATATCACACATGAAAATAGTACCTCACAAAGCCATATCGTTCATTGCCTCAATGTTTAATGTAATTGTTTTTTTTCCCTTTCTCTTACGCTATTTTTCTCCACTTATTATATATCATAATATGCATATTTGCATGTAGAATATGTGTATATGTGTACACCTGTGTGAACTACTGGGTGGCGAGTATTATATACTGTTGGGCTACATAGGAAAGATGCGAAGCTAACAGTATATGAGAAAATTGCGGCTTCAGGGTCCCGCAGGTGCTCTTTGTCATAATAAAGGCTATATAGTGTACGTGTGCCAGTGGGTATTGAACCTAAACACTATTCCTTACTCTTCTCCATTTCATCTTGTCGTTTGCACAAGTATAATACAACCGGAACAAGAGTTTACATTAATTATCATGGGATTTACCATGAAAAATTGCGTGAATCAATATTCAACGATGAGAAATGAAAACATCAATCACTAACCATATTATGGATACCCGTTCATGTCTTATTTACGTTCTCCGTACTGCCATGTAGGATATAGAATGAATTGGTATAATATCAGTTATAAGATCCTTGACAGAATGGCAGATAGTGTAGAATGTTATTCACTTTGTGTTTTTTGTGATGCATCGTTATAAACTGAGCATGTACATAACTCTTGGATTTCACATAAAGTTTACGATCGACCGATACATGAAGTTGCCCCTGTAAAAGCCCGGGTGATCAACTATACAGCTGAAGGATTCTCTTCATTTGGGAGAAGATTATTCAACGTGACAGCTCGCGATCCATTCAAGTCACTACATAAACTGCGAGTACAGAAGGGAGAGGGGAGAAAGAGGAAGTATGCGAGAGATTTTCGGGGCCAACTTTGGATTGAGAGGCATGTGTTTACAAATCCAATTGTCATTCATAATCTAATGTTAGAGAGATAATCAGTTGCTCACATCCACTGCTATTAGTATCATTGTCATTGACAAATTGTCAATTAACCTGCGATGAACTTGAGCCATAATGAATGTCTGTTCGAGCTCCAGCTTTTCGTTATAAGTACTAATATATCATCGGTATAGTTGATTTTCCCCTCAAGAAAGATGAGACGCGATGACGGTTATAGATGGAAGTACCATTCATCAGATATCCATCCACTTATCACTTCCATCATCGGATTGTGAGAAATAATGCAAAAACCAAATTCGAGCATTCGAAATTGAATAGGCTAATTTTATTTTTTTCTTTCTCATTATGTTTTTCATTCAATTTCATTATTTTTCTTTCCCGATTTTTTCCTATCCGTGAAAAATTGAATATATCTAGAAACATGTATCGGAATTTTCTGCGAAGCCATTTGGTATATAGAAAGATTATTTGCAACTGCCTTTAACTCTGCACCATATCCCAAAATGAACGTTAACATGTGAAAAAGAGAGCAACAGCTGCGAAACACTATCGCATTCTGCCATGATATTAATTGGATGGTACTGTAATTTTCCATGGCTTTCTTCAATAAAATGATTTTTCCCCTTTTCTATTATTTATATTTATCATTCGTTCGCGTCGCTTTTAAAAAAGTGTACCACGAACAGAGGACAATAGAAACATCATATTCACTATTTGCTCTCACCATATACCTCTTGTTTATTTCGATTTAAATAATTTTTTCGACCAATTGGCGATGATTCCGAACGTGCTTTATTCCCTGTTAACCTGAAATCAATATCGACAGCCGTTGCTCCTACCCTCAAGCCACCCTCTTCATCACGTTCATTTCGCGCAACAAACAGAATCGAGACCGCACTGATTGTAATCGAAAACGGATTGTATTCACGCGCGAATGTTGACTTGTGTTGCATCTGCTCTTTTTTTCCTCCTTTGTTTTCAATATTTCTCTCCATTCTTTCTTGTCATTTGTGCATTGCTGTCATTGCTATATTATTTTCACTTCACCTTCAACGAAGATACCCATCCGTTTGCTCGTTATCGCCAAATATATACATGGTTGCCAAACGCGCGTTCACCCAGTGACTAATGGAGCGTGCTGGTTTGCCACGACACCATCTATATCCCAATGTTCGTCTCGCCAATTATTGCCGACTGCGTCATCATATCCCTGCTGGTTGTGCTGTGGCAATGCCTTGACGTTTATAGAATAGTCAATTTATGCGGATCGTTATCACGCCTCGTCGATCACACGCGGGAAGAGAAACCATGAGTACTATACGTTCACCCGACAAACATTCAGACACTCTATATGTTTCAGGCCGTCAACTTGGATCCAATAACCAAGTGTAGTTGAAAACTATGATCATCTGCTAAATTATTTCTCCTCTTTCACAATCCTTTTGCCAACTTTTTTTATTTTCAATTTTGTCAGAATTGTTTTTTCAACGAATATCATGACAGCCCCATTATATATTTTTCAGTCAAAATATAATGAGTACATCACAAAGAGTTATAGGGATAAAGCATGAGATCGAGTGCGGATTGGATCACTAGGAAGACAGTGAGATAGACAGTATGGTGTATGTGTTTCATATCATAAAATTCACACATGAAGCAAAGATGGTTTTTGCGATGAAATCACGTAAGCCAGGGGTGTCATACGATTCCTTTACACTCGCTGCTTGTTTTCTCTATTATTTTTCGCTCAATCTGTGTCTCCTCCTCTTTCTCATTCAATCTTGCCAGTGAAGCATCTGTTTCAGAAACAAACTGTTCTCCATTCGCTTTCCAGCGTGAATCTTAGCTGGAAACGAAATTGTGCCGCCTAGCATGATCGCTACGATCAATTACCTGAAATGTTATGGCTTCTTGAATCTTTTTCATCAATTTCCTTTCATATCTATCAATGTAGCATAACATTTTGTAAACTGTAGATTTTCGTAGAAATATCAACAGTTACTCTTAATTCCCGAACAAGGAAAGCAAAATACTACAAAATAAAAATAAAAAAGATCAGCGGAAGTGCTACAGAAAGTTCCGAACATTTTCTGATACATCTATAGATTTTTGGTATAACAGCAAGAGAAAGTTCTCAAAGTTCGTTTGTCCCGAATTGGGGCCAACCATCGTAGCAATCCCCCCCGACCTTTCTGTCGTGCTTGAGCGCACACGCAGCTCTTGCTTCACCAGAATTTTCCGAAGAATGTGTCGAGATTTATCTGAAACTTCTGCCGCATCCGACACACAACCCATCTCACTTCGTTTACAAGTTTGGTATACAACAAACATTTACCCGTGGACTATACAAACATAGTAGAAATGGTCGCCCACAACATATCTAATCATCGTCTTTGATAATTCAATCACACATGTCAATGATATTGACATGAAAAAAAAAGCGCGGTGATGCTATATCCCCTACTATATTGGAGGATGATGATGCAAAATCGAGTTGGGTGATGGAAAAAAAATACATAACGATAATATTTCATTCGCCTGGCACTTGGGGTATCATTTTTCAGTGCCTCTGCTCGCCCGGGGGTCATATCGGATCTCTATGCCGTACAGTGACGTTAATGCTCGCCTTCTATTAAATCCCTCATCCCCTTCACCCCTCTTCCGTATTTGCTTTTTTTTTTCTATTTGTTTTTCCCTGCATTCTATTTTCGTGTCTGCTGTCATTCGAGTACCGCTAGTGAAAATGCATGGCAGACGGTAAATTTCGGATGCAAATGAGATTCACTGATACGCACCCAAATATAAATCCCAAAAAGCTCGACGAATATTTATGTGTATTATCTGACGAACTATAGAAATGCCTGGCTATACTTTTGAAAGCTGGAATATCGTATGGTGTGAAAGGTCAGGTATAATGTAATTACAATATTATATACGCTTGATATAAGTATAAAAAGAAAACTTTTTTTCATTCCAAGCATTAAAATTAAATATTTTTCATAAGAATCCCATGAGCCGTGAGTAATATCAAACTTTGAATTGGGTGCTCATCTTCCGTCTTTCAGCTGACTCGGGGACTCGGTGAGTCTCGGACAAAGTTCGTGGTATACGAGAGAATAGGGGCAAGGGTACTTTAAGAGTAATACTCAGCTCGACAACCACATTTTCCACTCCCAATCAGAGCTATTATGGAGCCTTCTGCTATTCTCATTCCAGTCGCCACTTTGTCCCAAACGTTACGCAGAGCAGAATAGAATGAGAGCAGTAGTGGTAGTAGTCGATGACGGTGGATATGTTTGAGGAGAGTAAGGAGAGAAATAGAACTCGACTTCAAGCTTGGCCTCAAGCCAGCGTATATTCATTCCAGAAACTAGCCCCCAATCCAACGGGCCAATTATTTAATCAATTCCACCCTCTTAGCGGTGTTGACGACGCTCAGCCGCATGCCTGCTCTCTCGTTCTCTGCCACCACCTTAGTGAGAAAGAGCTTACCGATGAATAGAGGAAGAGTGGTGCTGACGGAAGGGGTTGTAGAATGAAAATGGAACGAGATGACTGAGAGATCACGAGGGCGACAGAGAGCTGTAACAGGAGACAAAAGTGAAAGAGGGGGAAAAATAGGGAGGAGAGAGTGGTAACAGGAGAAATGGACAATTGAAATCGCTTCTCCTTGTCTGTTCCCCAGTTCAAATCATTGTCTCCGGTGAATTCCTAATGGCACGCGATTCTCTTCCCCATCTGCTTCTACAAATCGATTGGATTGTCGGTGTTTCCACTCTTTTTTCTGCTTCTTCGCCATTTTGTCTATTCTTTCGTAGTCCCACTTGCTTATTTTCATTCCCGCCGATAGCCATCTCGAGACTCATTATTTTCTTGTACAACCCAAGTATTTTTCACTTATTTTCTCTTCATTACGCAATAAGTAAAAAAGTCATTCAATGAATTACTCTCTTTTCACATTATTTGGTGACAGTAATTTGTGTATGCAATTTCATTCGAAACCACATTCCTTGACACCAACGTTATCTGGGTATAACATTTCCGGCCAATTTCCCATAGCACCTCCAACGGGTGGTCTCATAGGAAGTAAATTCGTTGTGCACACGGGGATCATTTGAACGTTCACAAACTCGCTTCCGCATCATTTCCCGTCGCGTTTTCTCTCTCATATCGCAACTTGTAGGTGAAATCTAGCCAATCCATACACACTCATATATATATATATATATATATGTGTGTGTGTGTGTATTTCTAAATTCATAACTTCGTGACCAGTGCCGCAGAACTTTTGGAGGCTGCTGATCACATGTATAGATGAATATCTATATTCCACTTATTGCCCGTATGAGGTTGCCAGTATTTCCGCAATTTCCCCATGCAGCTCATAACTCCAATGAAAATGGTCGCAGTCAATTAGACATAAAATGAAGGATGGAATGCGAACGCCCTACGTGAATTCAAGTATCAAGTATATAGATACATACCTCATATATATATATATATATATATATAACTGGTGCGGCAGTGATACCGGTTGAGAGGATTCCGGCCCGACCTAGCAGAAACTCCGCAATTCGAGAGCACTAAATCAGTCTGGTGCCCCACGAGGAATCATCCCCTACCGTGTTATGGACGCTTAACCCCACCGACCTAACATTAGGTGAGATTTTAAACAGAGATTGCACTGTGCCGATATATCTCACTGATTTTGTTGCCTTCGTCTTCTCTCTCTATACCGCGCTTGAAAATTAAGGGTTATCTATATTTACAATCCCTAAGAGAGCATTGTTCTCTTCGACATCCCCGCGAATCTATATATATGGCGCTTCCCTTTGAAAGCATGACAGAGCCGCCATACATACGTATTTCAGATAATCAAGGAAATTCAATAGTGTCGAGGTAATTACGAGGGTGAGTGGGAACAAGAGTGAATGGTTCTGGCTGATGCGGTAGTGTAAAGTGTGAGAGTGGAGATGAAAGATAGAATATGTAAGAGAGGAAGAGAAGCGAGAGAGACAGTGGCCCTCATGGCTCATCGATTCATGCGATAAAATCACAGCTGCTAGTTCACGATATGCCAACGATGTAGCTCAGAAATGTGCGTGTGCCTGTCCTACGTGGTATGAGTGATTATGAAAGCATAGAATCGACGCGTCAAAGTTCAACAAGAAGAAATTCATCACCCATAAATATGTTTTCTACCATGTTTAATGAGCATCATAGTATTATTTTTTTTCTTTCTCTTACCTTCTTTTTCTGAAGCACAAACAGCAAATAAAAAAAACCAAAAGAATTTAGCAAAAAGACAATACTCCCACAGCTACAAAGAAATACTGATACACGCAAATAACATGATTTTTCTCTGCGTGAATCTATGTATAAAACATTGGTTTAACTGAAAGCTTCGAAGGAGGAGAATAGAATTATATTTTCCACTTGAAGAGTTGGTCGATATAGCCGCTCCTCCTCATACACGGAGGGTGCCATCGTTGCGATCGCAATCAACACGGTTTATGAGGCAATCACAATGTGGATGAGGTAGGTTTTCAACACCCACCTTACCCTCCACCTTCTTCATTCTGTTCCTCTCACTCTTGTTCTGTGCATATACCCACTCACTTATACTTATTTTATCTCTTTTCAACTCATTGAGAGGTAGGGCATTAGGCGTTCGTTTCTCGGGCGATAAGTAGAGTAATTTTCACAGCAATTCGCGGCAAGCAATGGGATAATAAAAGAAAACGAAAAAGAGAGGAGAAGGCCGGGGAGAATAATGATAATGATAAAAGCGATAATAATAATAATAATAATAATAATAATAATAATAATAATAATAATAATAATAATAATAATCATGAGGAGACTGAGAGAAAGATAAAATGAGCGATGGCGATCGTGCCACAAAAAAGGACTGGCTTGGCATGTAATGTAAAAAAAAAAGAGTAGGGTGAAGGGTGAGTTAAAAATAGACGCGGGGCTCTTTGCCGTCCCCATACCATCTCGCAAGTTAGCCGTTTATCCTCTTGGTGTTTCCCAACATGAGGTAAAAGTGAAAAGTCGTCGATGAAAAATTGTCGTATCGCCCAGACGGAGCTCTTTGGATTACACTCTTCACACTTCACCCCCTATACATTTCTCCTTTTTTTTACCTCCGTATGTACGCCCTGGCATAGTAATGGCATACATAAAGGTTGTGTATACGCCTCATTTCCTTCCTGGTGAGGGTTATAAAAATCCTGCCCACATACTCCTCGTCATCACCTTAAACTTGGTGCATTTATATTAGCAGATACGTGTGATTCGTCGTTGAGACTCATAGACTTGGTGTAGCCCCGCATCACTTCGATGTCAGCATTCGGCGATGTAAATTGTAGTTGCCAGACAAAAAAGACGATACTTCTTACAATTGTGGGTGGCCAGTGTAATAAATAATGCTAATACACAAGCACATTCAAATTTATGTAAGGTTGAACTTTTCATTGGACATTGACGTATACTACGCATATATCGCTCTTCCTGATACCTCATTAATGATGCGCTCGATGATCTTCTCAATAGAGCTCATATCCGACTAATCAAATAACATTGGCGTCCTACACACGTATGGACGAATGAACTTATCCGACTGTACTTGCTGAGCCAGGCTGTTGTCAAGTGGAGATATATTATGGAGATATATTATACAAATAGCCGAATGTGGTGAGGAGCTAAACAGAACTGTTCTCGTGGAACGGTTTTGATGAGTAGCGAACGATTAAATGAGATGAGTTGAGATACCGTCGCATCCATATAGATTTAAGTTATGTACTGTTTTACATCTCATATACTAGCAATTCTCTTGCTATTATGCAACAAATTAACAGCGAAATTGTTTCACAAAGTTCATTCGCATTTACATTCGTACAATATAACGACGTATCACCACAATTGAACTGTAGCTACTAACATTCAGTGCTTCCTGACGCTCGTTAATTCGTATTGTCATCACTGCCTTTGTTTCATATTACTAATGAATATAGATAGGCATGAAGCCAGCTTCTGATTCCACTTCGATTCATATGTATTCATTATTAATCGTCTTTATTCTTCATAGACAAACTTGGTTGAATACTATTCTGAGGGCATGCGAAAAAAAAAACATCACCACTCATTACGTGCGTCACTAATTAATCACCGTTCCCCTACTAAAGATGATATTATTGAAGCGAAATAACCATAATAGTGTGTTTTATAAAATTTCGATTAAAATTGGGAAAAAATTGAAGAGATAAATTCTCCATCAACTTTTGATCAAGAAGGTTCGATAATCGATACTATCGTAGATTGATTTATATTTTGGCATTATTAAATTGAATGAAACCAATGGAGGATACAAATAAGAGTTAATAAGATATCATGTCAGGATGAGCCGGAACAGACAGACGATGCCTGTCAGTGTCACAACGTTCGCTAGACTACGAGAGGGAGGGTGAATAAGTTGCAAGTAAACTTGGGTTCCATCATCCACGAAACTGACTCAGCGGCTCGATGATAATAGCTCTGCAAAGTGTTTGGGTTTCCTTCTCGAATATCACAACTCTTCATCCTTAAAATTCATTCTTCTCACCAGTCAAAATCTCTTTATACTTCCTACATTATATGGACTTTTCGAAAAACGTCAAATGCAAACATTTTTCATGCTGAGAACCGTATTGGTGTATCTTACTTTGCATAATTCCAACAAATCTTCACGCATTCAAACTGCATAAATCCGAGAGCAATAGTTCTGTTAATGTGATGTTATTCTGGATGTCATGTGGTATAGCTAAGCATATTTTATTCATATCGTGAGCCTACCTCACGAGACGTAAACTAGAATTCCAATTAAATATAAGTTGAAAAGTTCAAATATAAGTGTTCTAATTGTAAAAAGCATTATGAGTTTATGATGTTTATTTTCGAACTCACTGCTATATCAAAATCATCGATGAAAATATATAATTGTAGAATAATCAGTATGAGATACGTGAATTGAGAGTCGATGTTATATAATCGTCAGAGACAGAGACAATGCCAGATGAAAAACGAGTGGGGAGACTGAAGAATTTTCTTTCAGGAAACATCAGCGATTCGATGTTCATCACATACATGACAAGTAAGTGGTAAAAAATGGGAATGAAATGAATGATTTCATGGGATTGTAACGATGAATATTTCAATATATATGTACATTCTGTCTATACTATATGATTTAATGTGCTGCGAAGATTATGCTAGAAAGAATCTGACACAAACACAATAGCAAAAATAATGAAAATGTCTGCAATCTCTTTGGCACATGACAACTCTAATCGGTCTATTTGGGCGGGCACAAAGCTCAGTTTCGCTCTCTCATTCTATAGTCTACGAGTGCTACTCATCTGAATTTCAAATTTTCTAATGTGTATTTTCGGTCCCGCTGTTGCTCTCGCCCTTATCGACGCGCACGACGGTGTAGAGTTTGAAATTCAAATTCGCACACCCACCTCCACGAACTCTCAAATGTTTTCCATGCGTTTTAACGTGCACTTCTTCCGTCTTTTGTGTCTTTCAATGGATTTATATTTTCTCTTTCATTCTTCTTTTTCTCCTACTTTATTCCACCCAAAGTCCCAGACTGAATTCGATAATAATTTTCTTTTTTTCATGTTCCGTTTTTTTTTTTTTTTTTTTCCCCCTTTTGGCGAAGCTCTCAGATCTCCTATAATTCTCCCTTTTTCTCAAACAAACAGAAATACGAAAAGCTGGTATGAGAATAACAACGAAACGAGAATATAATAAAAGTGGAATTAAAGGGAAAGTGCGTCGTCGTTGCAAAGGAGAGAAATCAAAGGGAAAAAACCAAGTACCAACACAATCAGCGCTTGGCACTCGAAAATTTGACCTCAATCGTTGTATTTCAAAGGAATGCAGACAACACGGCATAGCAATAAAGTGCTACTTTGCCCATGCACTTCTGAGTATTTTTCTTCAATTTTACCATCAAATACAAGGTAAAGATCGGATTACGGGAATTCATGCGGGCCTCTGCATACCATTCCTCCTCTTATTCCTATTTCTTTTTGTAGCGCGTCGTGTCTCTTTCATTTAATTTCATATAATTCATTCATTCAGGTCGTTTTTGTTTCATAAAAAAAAAAAATAGAATCAAGACAACACACTCCATTTGTTAAATTATGCTAAGATCGTATGCAGTCTATGCTTGTCCAGAATGTTAACTACTTTTTATATGTACAGAAATATAGACGAATTGAAGAGAAGGCAAACTCATTATTATACAAATCTACCCTCATTTTTGTTTTTATCTTATTTCCGATACGTGCGTGTTGAGGTGTTTATTCGTAGCCATTTAATCATTATCTAATTATTCATTCCGAAGTTTCCGCCCTTCAATGTGATGTATTCCACTGAACAATTAACGCATTAAATATATCAAGAAAATTTATTTTCCCACTTTCCTATTGATAGAGAACCCTTGAAATATAAAAACTCCCACACACTTTCAGTCGCATGCAACGCTCACTACAACAACATGGAGATTACCGTTTTTGATAATTGGACTTAGCGCGAGAACATCTAAGGCGAATGATGTGAATGTACCGGTCGAACTCTAATTTTACAGCTTCATTATATATACATACATAACGATTTCGAAATGTGACGGTACACAGGACGCCCACAGTCGAGTAAATTGCAGGGCGGTGGATCGTGGCATCGGCTGTTGTGCAAGACTACCTACTTATTTAGAATATTGCCGGCATAGATCTGCATAAATTCAGTGCAGGCTACACCAACATTCTCGGCCCCTGTGTCATTCCACCCATCGTATAAACTTTATGTATCTCTGGATACCTTGTATTCTTATACATATCAATGCGTATATATTTACAAATAGAAAGAGAAAAACATCAATAGAATGAACGAATATCTTGCGAGCTGTAAATGCTGCTACATCTTCTCGGTGTGCTTGACATATATATACTATGTATTTAATATCGCTATATTTGCTAGATGAAAGAGTAATGTGCATTTTACGATCCTTTTTTCTTACTCTTATTATATCGATTCGCTATGAAAAAAAAAAGAAAGAAAAAAAAAAGAAAAATAGCGCCCATAAAACTTTTAATACTCGCGGAAGCGTCGCTCCTTTCAATCGGTTGATCTTGTTCATACACACAACGTGAAATATATTATGTGGCACAATTCTCCATAGTTTTCGCACGACCATAAACATATAATATAAGGGATCGATGTAACATGATTAATATTGTCCGCTTCGGGATAGAGAGGATGGGGAATGAAAAAAAAAAAAAATAATAATAATAATAATAATAAAATAAAAAAGACAGTAGATGATCATGGAGGTTATACTATAAAGCTTCCGCGATTTACAAATCATATATATATATATATATATATATAAAGTTTGTGCAGCGTCGAATCCAAATACATATTCAAATTGAATTGTACGCGCTACCAAACACGTTGATTCGAAATCATTTGGAGGCTCAGCCGAAACTGCTTCCTGCCTATGACTCTCCAGCCAACTCTCTATCTCTATTTTCACCGCATCCTTTTCTCTCCCTCTGTGCTGATAGTGCATTCGCTCGTTCACTCTATATCAATTCAGTATTCGTTGTCTACGAACCGACTAATGGAAATTCTCGAACGAGGTTGGCCCGAACTTGGCGAAACATAGCCGCTTTGCATACGTATCAAATTAATCCATGCTGTTGTCGATATATATGAATTTACCGACGCCTTGTTATGAATGACTTTGATTGATCGTAGATCCAATCATAAGATCATCTTTGCTCTCGTATGCATGAGTCTTTAGAATTGAGCCTGAGAAAAATTTGTCGATTGATGATATATTGCATCGTCATTCGGTTCTATCGACACCATGATGTCACATTTATGTGCACGCATCAATGTAATACACATATACATTCGTTATATCTCATCAACATTATCAATTGAATATCTCTCGGTATGTATGAACGCGTATAATATTCATTATTCGAAAATGATTCAGATTATATGAACCTCGTAATATAGAATAATCCATTGGGAACATTTTAATTAAATGGATTATCAGGCACACACTCCAAGTAGACATGGAATTTCATGTATTTTCAGCAGGTTATTTTCATCACAGCAGTGTAGTTCGTGATCCCCATTCTTTTCACAATTGAATTTTAGTAGAGAACTTATTATCCTATAGAAACTACTCAACTTGTTTTCTATCACGCCATTTTTATCACACTTCTTTTTTTTTCAAAATACAAATTCTTTTCTTGATCTCGCTGACAATTCAAACACCAAACTATAAACGCGAATGACGATTTAACAGTAATTTCAAACATACGTTCAAGTATGACAGTGAAAAGTTGAGGGCGCGAGAGTTTGTGCGGCAGAGAGAGAAAAGAAAAAAGTAACTATACCACGCTCGGTATATTCACTCGTCGCCATTTTCAGCGCGTTCGGCTCGTCGATAGTGTGAACCACACTGGGCTAGAACCCATTTAAATTAAATTAATATTTGCCATGCACAGAACGCAATCGTGTACTTTCATATAACGCGCTACATATATACACATGCTCCTGCGCGTCATCTCGCATATATATATATGGATGTTGAGTTGTTCTGTTATGCTATGCGGGGTGGTTTACCATGCAATACTGCGCACGCCAATGGAGTTTCGAGAGCCAAAATGCGGATAAGGTTTATGTAATTATTTATGATTAACCCTCGTTCGTTGTGTATGGATATTTGCAATTGTAGCCTAACTCATACATACTCATCCACTTCTCATACCACTTATATGTTGGTAGGAGGTCGTATCCAATGTACACATAGCGACGTTTATAATCAATGATGTAACGCACATTGTCTGTATTAGTTATTTTCTCATTTTAACTCTACTCTTCCTTTTACTCTCGTTCTGTTTCTATCCCTATTGGTATCTGCTCTCTCACTCTTCTCACCCGATGCGACATTCATCGCGGTCAGCGTCCCTTCCTCTCCTTCACTGTATTCCCTCGCCCAGCTTTCACATCCCACGTATCGATTACCAGAGGAAGTAGGAGCCGCATATTCTGATTAAAATCAAACGAGTTCACCCCTATGTCGAACACAACATATCCATATGCCAATACAATCCGACAGCCGTCAGCAATTTTTACTCGAGTGGACGGATATTTTTGCTAAGAAGTAGAATCACATCAAGATGATTACAGAATGAGAGAAGAATTGAATATACATGAACGATAGCGGAACCAACTGATGTAAACACTGATTTCACAAAATGTCTATTTCTTCAATACACTTGAATGTTATGATGAAAATTTTCTTGTCAAGGCAATATTATTGCTTTGTATCCGGTTCATTACTTGTTCAACTAATAAACAAATATTTTCTCTTCGTATCAAATATTTATATAAATGTAGATTTTGTGACTGTGACTATTGTTTACCATCCCAGTTTTACATATATACCACATGCACTCGGTATATACTACAATACCATACGGTATTTGTAATCTAATTTTCACCGGCGTTTAATCTTCGTGTGCCAGGTTTCTCGTTGCCGTGAAACGTGGCACGCGCGTTAGCTTTTTCAGGGTGTACACTATATACATCCAACACAGATCCCATGTTGGCGCATGCAACCTAACTGGGATACAGCCAATGCCATATTTTTGCCTTTACTGGTGTCCAATTTCTAATGCCACCGGTTCACTGCAATTATTTCCGTCCTGTTTGGCGTGCTTCTCGAGTATACCATTGTGCTTTCAAATGCCGGCAACTTTCATAATATAGTATAGCGAGAAAAAAAAAATAGTCCTATATTATAACATAACCAAATATAGTTTCTTAAAATCTCACATACTATCTACCCCAACGCATTATAGCACAAAATTGTTTTCCGTTGTATTAATTTTTATATTTATTTTGTTTTGAAGTGTTCATATGTATGGATATATGATTATCATCTACGTCACTTCGAGTACATAAGCTATCAATAACTTCGCTCCAGTAACGCGACGCAGCAGGTGTGGTTGATGCTCGAGGGACGCATATATAAATGAATAGATTATATATATATACATATGCGAAAAATATATATTTTTCACACGAAGAGGATAATCGACAGCAGGAGTAAAGGATTGTCCATAAATAAAATAGAAATATAGATAACTGTCGCCATTGCAGTATTTATACACTTGTATTATAAAATACGTCAGATTGCAGACTTTACTAATCCCACTATTTTCGATGTTTTGTCATAAAATGGAGAAATGCTATTGGCTCATGGCCCGGCATATTGTGTCCGATTCTAGTCTAGTAACTTCATACTTGCATATTCTGTCACGAAAATAAATTAGTTCTTTCCATTGGATGAAAGGAAAATGGAAAATTTATAATCTACGATTGTAGATGCAAAAGACCAGAATGTCAAATTACTGTCATTATTAGTTCCTCTATCTATGGAACTTCGACGAAATTCCGAAATGGAAATGTATAGATATTAAATGGAACACTCTTTCGACATTTTTGCACTTAGATCCACCGAAGATCTTGACGAGACCACGCTCACAGCACGTGAAGGCAGGTGGGATTGCGAGTTTTTATTGCAGTGCTGTTGGAGCACCACCGCCACAAATACACTGGCGAAAGAACGGCAAGAAAGTTTCCGGTAAGTTTTGTCACAACTTCTCTGCCCCGTCATTTTCCTTCTTTTTCTCAGTGCCATCACCAACTGATCTTATTGTCTCTGTACCTTTTCCTATGCGTTCCTTCTTCCTTACTCGGCTGATCACGTCCCTCACCCGCGCCCACTCATCCAACCAAGTCTGTCTCTCAAAACTCCATCTCGGCTCTGTGCTTTCTTCCAACGAGCAACGTCTAACGTACGAAAGAGAATCAGGAAGGATATACGCTACGCTGATTTCCTTCTTCGATTTCTCCTCGACTTATGAGAACTCTCGTACTCTCTTTGCAACTTTCCACTCGTGCAATGTAATTTCTATGAAGAGCCTTATTGCTTTATTGAGTTCAATTTTTTCTGTTTGCCTCGTTTCTTCTCTGCCCATTTTGTATTCGTTCATTTATTCATGTATACATTTGTATCAAATAGTGACGGCTAATCGATATAATACGAAAACATACGCCAATGGTGCTTTGCTGAGAATCGATCCGGTGCGAGCACAAAGGGATGATGCAACATGGGAATGCGTCGCTGAAAACGGTGTGGGCGATGCAGTTACCGCAGAAGCTCAACTCACTGTTCATGAACGTAAGTAAAACTCAATTCTTTTTGGTTAAATCATCTTGATTTTTGTATACATATGTTGTCCGCCAAGACTCATCTGTTAAAATTTCGATGAGTGAGATGTGTATGCCAAAGTTTTAGAATCTCTTTTAAAGTTCTACACTGGATTCGGAAGTCTCCGCACTAGATAATAGAATTCAAGGAGGCTAAAATCAAATTCAGTATGAACTCCAAACATGCATACGTTAGCAACTTAATAGAATCAATGAATAATTAATTATTAATATTATTAATCATTTATCCCTGAGCTTCTGAACTAATCTATAAAAGTTTAACCTGCTCCCATGGACTTCCGGGTTTCTCCATCTTACTTGGCACACTACTGTCTCTTCTAGTCATCCATTTTTACGGAAGAGCGAGCAGCTTAATGGCGCCCAGTCTGGTGGCCAAACGGAAGATAGCTTAATGGAAAAGAAGTACTGCATTCCGAGAGGAGATGCTTTGCCAAGCCCTCCACTTCGCTCTTCCTTCTCCAGCTTCTTTCGGTTCATCCTCTCTCCATCCACGTACGAGATCGCGTGAAATTTTGTGGAGCAGAGCTTAATTGGTTTCTCTCACTTTTAATTTAATTTAAGACGAACGAGCAGTAGAGTGAGTGAGGCATAGTGTCACCCTTAAAAATAAAAAAGAGAATGTTGACCGAAGGAACAAAATATTTTTCCACATAGAGATATAAGGGAAAATATTTATGTTTATTTCAACGGAATGAAAAGTGAAACTCTCGAAGCGATTAACCATATCACATTACCGCAAGCAGACTTCACAAATTACAGATAGATAGTTTTATTAGAAATATTTAATGTAGGTAGTGCTATCAACTTTTTCCATATTAATACAAATACAAAAAATCCCGCATGGTTATATTATTGAAAATGTCGCGAGCAAATAAATATATAGATGGATATCTTTACCAGTAATCGTTTCGGGTATATCGCCATCAACATTAAAATCGTATTTGACGATCAATATTAGATAATACGAATAGAAGCATTTACAACAAATTGTTAAACTAATAGAGGTTGACGTGTGCGAGGGTGTTATAGGGAGCTGCATTATATGGTGGGCGTTTTCATTATAACCCCCAAATTGATGATATACAAACAACTAATTGATTACACACCACAAATATGCCCACAGACTCTTCCCTCCATTTCCTCCGTATGTAATTTCCATAACATATCAACAAATTTGATTTGCTTCGGAAAAAAAGAAAAAAAACACGACAGAAGAATGATAATGATGCAAAGATGAAGATTGTTGAAGACAAAAGAGGCCCAGACAATCGCGTGAAAAAAGTATAAAAGTAAACAGTAATGGGGCCAAACGATGTAGATAAGAGTTGAATATAAACGTAAATACCGCAACGTACTTGGTGTCAGTTTGTCTACATATTGTACAGTTATATATGTATTTTATGCATAGAAACGAATAAAGGGGGGCATTGGTTGTGGATACGAGAACAAGGAAAGAACTCGGTTGTATACTTGTATGCTGTGCATCGCACACACGTCGAGTTAGAACGGCAAAAATCGTGGACGACCATTACTGGTAACCGCCACAGCGTCGTCCTCAATGTGTTCACCTGATGCTCCAGACTCCCAGTAAAAATCTGAAAACCATTACAGTGCTGTATGTAATGCTATATATATATATATATATATATATATAAATGTAGAGGTATGAGAACGGGGTGGACCTGGCTTCTACAACGACTGTGAAGGAGTGTAGGAATCTCTTTGCTACGTATATGATCTTATTCGAGATACTGTTTCGCCACTATTACCACGACAAGTTTATCGAAGCAATCTCACTTCCATTCAAGAAAAGTGTTATATATATAAATGATGTGAAGAAAAGAAAGGGAGGGGGGCAGGAGGCTTGGGCGCGAAACACGTCGGAGGCTGCCCATTGTAGAATAGTTTCGCGTAACTCAATTGCTCGCTTCGCGATTACACGAGTCTGTGGTTCATTTCTACTTGAATGAAATCGATATGCATGTATATATATGTTTTCTGGTTAAAGTTCGGTGCGCATACAATTTCCGTATATCATAGCATGTAGTAGGAATCAAGCGATCTGAACCACGAATCTCACAATCAATATTGTTCCCTCCCAAGCGCCAATTCCACGCATCGATACATCCAAATTGATAGCGAAATTCTCACTTCGACTCAATTTCATGATTCTAAATCTCACCATATTACATATTGGATGGTTATGATGATACACTTCAACCATTTTACAAGTTCAATTCTGAGCGGCCAATGACTTAACAGTGCAAGTCGCAAAATGAACTGTTTGACTCTACGTCCTCTTTTGGTTTTATATTTTACTTCACTTTCGTCCATAGATGTAATGGAACGTTAACGGACGTGCTTACAGGGTGAAAAGTGCTTGAATAATAGAACAGTCTAGCCTCTCACATTCTGGATAATTCAGAACGTAAATACATTATCGATTATTTGTGTAAATTTGCAGACTAAACTCAACTCCTTTTAACGTTTGAAAAATTAATTCATCGTTTGGGTGGGTTACATAGTTAATATTATTCAACAGTTTCATGGGCTTGACGGGTATGTATATATTTCATGTAAAATTCTTTTCATGTTATATGAACATTTGATTCTGCGCTTATTCGAGTGACTACAGATTATAGAATCAAATATCGTTACCGAAAATCCAATCTCTCCACTTTCCGCATATTCTATGACTAATTAATTTTATCTTCATCATTTAGCGATATTTTATGGTTGCTTTATGTGCACACAATCATTAACCCTTGGGCCATTATGTAGCCAATACATTCATTGAATTACTCATACAACTATACACGCACAATTTTCCACTTATTTTATCTGCTCCTACATTTTCAATACACCATCTGTTCTCACCTTGTGCACCCCCAGTATGCTTTCTTTCTTGATTTCTCTAATTCTGAATGTAATCTGCTCACCGATGCGGTGGAAATCGGGTTAGTTTTAATTAATCCGAGAGACATTCACGATTCGACGTCTACTCCTAATTATCCGGCGCGTTAATTGGCTAGCATATAACGTTCTAAAATTGCTCTCTCTCTCTTCCTCCCTCTCTCTATCTTTAACGCTCTTCCTCTCAACCATGTATTCGCTTTCTCGCAGACATATTTCATTAATCTCATGTAGACAGGGAATCCCTATTTTCATCATAAAATACACATTGCTTACTCCATTACACAGATAAATTGATTTCACTTGAAATTATGTGGAAGAATTGTCTCGGATTAAAAATGAATTGAAATTAGTTTATGTGAAATACTGCATAAATGTAGTTTGTATATAAGGTGGCTTCAGATGACCATAAAGTGGCTTCTCTACAGTGTGTGACAGTAATCAGTGGTCTATATTGCTCCAACTAATCCATATACCTTCTAATTTTGAATATGAAAGGGACTTTAACGGGTGATCGTAATACCCATAGGCAACGTTTATTGTCCTGGAATACCTCACATGCCGCAAAGAGCACTTCAGTCGACGCGAAACACACAAAAGCCAGCAAGTTTGCGGCACTCCGTATCACTATGCTTCGTGTAATAAATGCCTACAAGAGCAAGTCCAAGAGTGTAGGACCAGGAAAGCGTACACATATCTGAAATAAAATAGACACCAGTCGTGTGCACCGGGTTCCCCGTTGTGATATAGCAACTAATGAGTTTATTAAATGCGTCTTTCGAATAACTTGTGTGCACAAATGATTTCAAAATTCAATAGCAATTGTTATGAAATTGATTCATAAACAACCAACTTCTACTTGTACTACTTCAAATCCTGTTATACACATTTGGGATTTCTGTATAAAATCTTGGTATGTTTGCTTTGACACATTTTTTTTGACAGTTAATCACACAGACTGTGCATTTTGTTTTCATCCATCATTATTGAGTTATATAGATGAAGTTTTCGCACTACATATCGCAATTCATCGTGGCAGATAACGTCAGCTTTTCATTTGTGAGCAAGTGAAGAAAACTATGTGACAAGTTGAAAGGCAACAAAAAAAAAACGAAAAAAAAAAGATAGCCCACACAAAAAAAAAAA
This sequence comes from Meteorus cinctellus, assembly GCA_030523045.1. Classification (NCBI taxonomy): domain Eukaryota; kingdom Metazoa; phylum Arthropoda; class Insecta; order Hymenoptera; family Braconidae; genus Meteorus; species Meteorus cinctellus. The sequence goes on along the minus strand of JAPYZF010000039.1, from coordinate 141,903 downwards.
AAACAACCAAACGAGAATAAAAAAGAAAAAAAAAAAAAAAAAAAAAAGGACTACTAGTGAGTACAACAAACGAAAAACAAGAAAGATGATATAAAAAGACAACAACAAAAAAGAAACAAAAAAAAACCTCCAATTCTGGAGTTGTGAGAAAAAGGAGCGGATGTATATTTGACGAGATGTTCGGTGTTAACGTCAACGGGATTGTGACGTGAGAGGAAACCGAGTGCCACACACGGACAATATTTGCTCAGATGCCAGACCGGGTGGAATTCCTGTTTCGAGCTTCAACTCTTCTGTTTTGGCTGTTTATAGTTTGTTTTCTTCAGCCCGTCGATTCTTCTGCCACTCGCTCTCACAATCTCACCCTCTCTTTCTACCTATATATCTTTTGTTGCAGACCCCTCGCTTATGAACCCTCTTGCGCTGAGTCGGCATATTTGTCTACCAACGTAAACTCATCTTTTTGCCACCCTATATTTTCAACAAGCCGATATAGGACACCACACCAGATGGCTCTTTCTCTTCTTGACACATATATAAGACGGAAAAATCTGGAAGAATCTTTTGGGAACCGTGTAATGGAATGTGATAGCAAAGAGCGCCTTCTTTCACCCCTTCATTTATACGTCCACAGAATAGAGAGTGAATAAATAACTGAAGTTATTGAATGAATTGAGAATTCTGTGTTTAGTATACTTATAGTAATACATGAAAATAGAGGAGACCGGCCAACATTTGCGTATGTTGACATTTATCATTCAGAAAAAAAGTATACAAAATGAATGAATGACTATACATATTGATCAGGGATAGAAGAAGAACGACGAGAAATTTCAATTGCGGCGAAGAAACCCAAATATCGCATGTGACATCCATCGAAGCTCTGAGATTCTCAAGGTGAAGAAGAACCCAGAGAGAAGTGTGACATACAAAAAAAAAGTATAAAACCGAAGGAAAACGAGAAAAAAATATAGTAGAAAGGTGAGCTCCAGTAGCTCTGAGCTCACTAAAAACAGTCCATCCAGTGTCAACTTTGTCGAATCTCACTCGATCAATATAGAGTATAGTGAACGGGAAGGACCAATCTCAGGAGCATGAGTGGGTAAAAAAAAAATGAAAGTTTAGGGTGAGCTGCTCGCCAAATACTTTCCTAAACTTCAGACCAGAAAATATTTGAGAATAATGTTAGTTAAATGTCGCATCACACCAACAGTCTCTAATATATTTTTGAATCGTGTAAGAGAATTTTGAGAAGAGAACGTGAAACTGCGATGGGATCAACATGATGAATTGGGGAACCCTTATAATTGTAATCAATCGAAAGTGAGCTCGGGTACGTGTGTCGTTGGTGTCACAGAAAAGTATCCGGAATGAGCAATACCAGATGCCACTTTTTCCACTTATGTTATGAAAATGCTTACGGAACCGTTCATCTTCATGTCATTGTTTGATGTGGATATTCTTCTTTATGTATGTTACCCATTAATTAACAAAAAGTAACATATCAGCATGGCTATACTGGTCGATGGGTCGGAAACATTTCATGACTTCAGCATTTGACATAATTATGACGCGACCGAAGCTACGACTTATTTCCAACCGGATACACACAGTTGCTTGCTCTCATACTGAAGTAAAATCCAGAATAATAAGGAAAATTTAGCACTTTTCACTATCACACATACAGGGATCACAGGAACAAAAGAGAACAATAGGATAGTCTTATTTTACTCATAATAAACTCAATATCATAGTTTGGTTTTTGTACCGACTGCATTTCTGCTTTGGTAGAAAAATATCATGAGAAAAGTAACATTATATAATAGGAGATGCGAAACAGTGAGGTGGAAATTTTTTCCAAGACATTGATATCGGGTTTTACATGTATATGGCGGAAAATCTAATTTAATTTGATAAGGAGTTCCCATAATTAACAATTAATTGTAATATAACTTGGCCAAGAATTTTTGGGAAGCCGGCAAAGAAAATGAAACACTTTTTATGTCATTTTTTTCCTCGCATTTTCTCCGCGCTCCCATGTTAGTTGTCGTATGCGCCACACGGTGATAACAGCAGCCTGAAAACTATTTTACCAATCTAAGTTTTGCGGTGAAAAGTGGACGACTCGCGTTTCTCGCCTGTATGTCATGAGGATCTCACAACTATCTTCTGCACTTTGAGAAAAAGACTGGAAACTTGGAATCAGTGTGTGATAAAGCGTTGCGAGTATAAACCGTTGTCAGTATGTCTGTATATCTATCTTTGACCGACTATTCTAGTTCATCTATACATTTTTTTTATATTGATTTTAATGTCAATCTTGATAATTCTCATCCATTTTCTCCCCTCAGAATGGAATATCTCGACAGTAATTCTCAATATTTCCCTATCATTTACTGCCACTGTCAAGTGTCAATGTCATGACGACCTTTGTATTAAATTATTGACGCAGCAATGTATTTCAATAGGTTATAATATTTTTTATCACATCTCTATTTTGTGTACCATACGTTTCGTATTTCGACGCCATGCCTGTGCGTCACATCCTATATTTCGCTTCCATCTAAAAAAATTATCTTCCGCAACCAGAAATGATTGACGTGAGCATTATAAGTCTCATAAATCCGCCGTTTTGCACTCTCAGCATTTTTTTCTCTTCCACCACATTCGAATCCATCCCTTTTTTTTCCTTCAATCTCTTTTATTTTCGTGCATATTGTAAATATTCCTTTGTTGTCATAAGCGTCAACATATATATGTATTCCATGGAAGCTCCTAGATTCGCGAAAAAACCCTCTCATGTAGGATGAAAAGTAAAAATATTCACGATTGTTTGAATTAATATTGCCGTAAATAATTCCACATTTATCAAGCATGCAACAATATGTGTTCAACAATTGTGCGCTGGAAATTGTACAGAATAATTAGTAATAAAAGAACGAAGGGAGAAGCTATGAGGAAATAAACCTCATAAAGAGTTTTTAAAACCAAAACCACGTAAACGTACCACATCCTCATGGTGCTCTAGCGGAACGTGCATCGAAAATGCATAAACGAGAACACCAAACTGGTAAAAATGCATTCACAATGGAATAAAAGTAATGCAATATGTTCTCTTTTGTTGTTTTTTTCTACTATTTTTCGTCTGTTGCGAAAAATGTTTTGAAGGGCTGTTAAAATTCCCCGAATTTCGTTGTTCTTTTAAGCAAATATATTGCATATTTCACTCCTCTAAACCAATTCGAAAGTTGTATGATCACAATTGAATAACAATCGAGAATATTGGTTCGAATACTCGCAAGATATCTGGACAATAAAACGCTATACAATATCTGAAGATGAATTACACAACGGACACACTCGGTCCGTATCAATTAATGTTTTTTTTTAACTACGGTACCTACTTCAGCTATCGAATATGCTTGTAGAATGAAATACCAAATTGGAATCATAATTTGTTTCTCCCTTTTTCTGCCAATGCATTCATAATTGTGAATGAATACAAGTAAATGAAGTGAAAGAGAAAACCAATGTGCCATTTGGCCTCCAGTCAGGTGACACTTGCATAGACGTGTATTGTACAATGCCTTGGCACACAGTCAGACGAAAAAGGTAAAATGCAGTTCGAGAGGTAGGAAAATATTTTCAGTTTCATCTGTCTCGGCATGTTTCAATCATGTTTTTCACCATAGGATCACTGCTGTTCCTAAATTTTCTAGATCCCTCACTCCCAGTCACTCTCACCCTCTACTCCCCCACACTTTATTTGCTCTACTCACTCTCTTTCGCGCTCTTCATCGCTCTGGCATCTCATTTTATTGAAGTCGAGATATTCGGCCGAGTCACCTCACAGCAATTCTCTACGTGCACAACGTTGGAAGGCTACCCAATTCTATCCTCACCACACCTACCGATCCCATTCTGCGAGTACTATCAAATGGTTTTATGATTTCATGCTCCATTTCGGTTGCGCCTCACCGACCCTTTTCAATATCTATTTCTTCGACGCGGCTATCGTTTTTTTTTCTTTTTTTTTTTTATTTTTTCATATGCGTGATTTCACATTTTATATTCTGTCAGAGAGAATAAAATGGATGAAAAGAATATTATTATTGGGAAATAATCGTGAAGAATGATGCATATTTTTGAATTAATAAATTGCGAGAAGAATCGAATTACCTCTATTATTCGAGAGTATCATGTATTTGTTAGTTTCTATGCAATAAAAAGTGAAACTAATCGAGTTTGCGGAGCGCAAATTCAAGAGAGCATCCGCTTACAATTTGTCGTAAAGACGCACGTCGGGTAGCGCGTCGTTTACGCTGCCTTCAAGGCATCTATTTTTATTAGTCAGGCAGCAAGAAGTATATGGTGCAAAGAAAAAGATTAAAGGAGAAGGAAAAGGCAAAAAAAAGAATCTATTCACTTAATCAACACGATCACTTTATTTAGTGAAAAGCATCGCTCCAGGCCAGTCACCCTCGTTTCATGTCCCTAAATGAGTCTAATTATTTCTCCCTTCCGATATTCTTTTCTGCATTATATTACGCCAGTATCAAGAAGCTTTCTTAAACAACATTATCAACGTTTATTACAATGTAATGCTACATTCCAAATTTTCGCAACTGTTGTTCCATAGATGTTTCTCATACATTGTATATATTGGATTATTCACACAACTTTGTTGCGTAAGAGATTGAAAACAGCGCTCTGCTCGATCAGGAACAAAATCGGCAATAAGTACGGTTATTAAATAACCACCAAACCTATTGGTATTATCCATGAAATCTTTTTTTCACAGTGGAAAATCGTATTTCCGATCTCTGTATTCATGTTTCGTGAGTCAGAACGAACTGCTAAAATGGTTTGAATTCACTTCCGCCCACCAATTCCAGATTTTGAGAAGATGAGTATCACCGTTGATAAGAAATTCATACAAGCCTGACTCCTTTCGATTCGCCAAGTTCGATCTAAGTTCTATAGAGATCCACTCCAACACGTATGCGTCCTACCGGAAAAATTTGATTTTATGGTGGCATGCATTCCCTTTCCATATTTTCTTTTATGCTTGTCATTTCACTTCTTTTATGATTTCTATCGAGAAAATTATGGATACGCAGTAAATGTGTATTACCACTGATAGTCAAATTTCCCGAAGCGTACATAATATCTGCGTACAGCACTCCCATCATCCCAGAACAATATCAAAGTTACATTCAATGGAAGAAAAGAAAAAAAAAGAAAAGAAAGGAAAAAAAGTTGCTTGACACGTTTTCACAATCATATAAAGATGTTATCAAATGCGGAATTCGCTGAAAAGCAAGTATGACAGATTACATTCTTAAAAGCTACATATGGTTCAATATACGGGAAATATAACTGAGGAAATGGACGACTTCAGGAACCCGTTGTTCACTACGTACCGTAAGTAAAACCGGGAAAATATTATGTGGATGATAAAAAAGTAGTGGTGTCTGTTGGTGAAAAGATGAAATCTATATTAATATAGAAGCTTATGAAGGATCATTCATCGCAACGATATGTGATGCTCAACCGTTTAAAAAATTATGCAGGCAGCATTTGTCGGTTTTGAAGCGAGAGTTCAAGTCGTCAAGAAGATTAAATCCCGTTTCTCTATTTTCGTCCTTATACCTTAACCTCTATAATGAAGAACACAATTCTATATATTAAAAGGACATCTTGTTGGTTACTAACAAGAATTACAACGATGTGGCATTTTAGCGCGGCTTTCGTACCCACCTCGTGACTTTGTCCAACCAACTCTGTGTTTCATCTTCCATTCTCATCATGTCGTTTGTGACGATGTAAGTCACAAATTAGGGCGACAAGTAGAGCAATGTTATGAATAACCACATAATTGAGTTGACAATAATGCAGAAAGCACAAAACATCGACTTCTCATAGACTGTGTTTTGTTTTTTTTTTCATTTTTCCACTTTTACATACTCATTAGTGATCTTAACTGACTTATCATATTTGTATCCGCTATGATTATAATCTTCTTATAATATATATACGACTGTATCACCTAATATGAATCTTCGTGAGTATAAATAATGCAACGTTATCAAAAGATTTTTTCTATTCTATTTGGCGGTGCTAAAAAAATGAAAAATGAATCAAACACATGGTCGATGTTATAATTATGTGATGTATGAGGAGTTTTATATTTCTGATGATTGTAGAAAATATGGCAACAGAGTAAAACAATCGACACCTTTCTTCAGCCGAAAAATTGATAAAGTCGATTTTAATTATATCCCCCACCCAGTATTTCGTTTATTTATCGTTAGACTCGAATTGAAATGGAAGAAAAATGAGTCTCTGTATACTCTTATATTAATACAAAAGGATGCTTGCTACTGTCTTCACAGTCGTGAAACTGGATTCGCGATACTCTTGGGTGAATAAATTTCACGCTACGCTTTCACACAGCAAACGAACAAAAGGAGAAGCATAAGAGACAGATACTGGTGCGACCAATCGACTGGAAAATCGTCTCTTTCCGGGAATTAGGAGCAAAAGAACAAGCGGTAGAAGAAAATGGAAACAGAAAAAAGATACATATAGCATTCACAGTATACTAACGCCTTATCTCTTTTTCTTTCATTTTATTGTCTGCACTGCGATGTCTTGCACCTTCAGAAATAAATTCGGCGTAAAACTTGTCTCAAGTGTACAGCTAGATCGGAGCTTATCTATCGTATGATTGCTTCTATTGCTGTATGTGCTCATGAAAAGACAATGTCCAGGGATGAGGGTGAAAATAAAAGAACTAGTTGAAACAACTCAGTAAAAATTTTATCATACCATATCGTTGAGCACCTGTCACGTAACCGGAATAGAATTGAATAATTTATTTATTACGTTGCTAGCCAATTTCGATACTACCCAATAAAGTATATTCAGTGCATCTCTGCATACCATATAAATAGAAATTATTTGTTAAGTCATCAAAATGACATCCAATATAGCACGCTGAGATTTTCTATGTTTATCTGGGACGGTGTAAACTGTTTCCCGAAAGCCCTGTGTGGATAAACTAATTGTATTGATATTCACAATCGCATGAAGATTATGAAGAAAAAAAAGAATGGTAAAATGGTAATTCTCTGAACCACCGGCGGAAGTATTCGAAGCATCATCTCCTGTGACTATACAATTGAGGAAACAATTCCAACCCCCCCGGATTCTCGGGACTGCAAGTGTGTGACTTCCGCAGGGTGGATTCCTCTCTCTGACTTTGTTTTCTCACTATCTCTCACCCTCTATCTCGTTCTCTTTCTCACTCGCCTTCACTTCAGCTCTGTTGCTCCCCATTTCCCTTTCTTCATTTTATATGCAGTATACTGCGAATGTGTGCCGTGTTGCGTATTCGTAGAGTATTGTAAGAAACGTCCGAAAGCATGGGTGGATTCCATGTTGTGTTTTTTTTTTAATCTTGCCTCTCCCCTGCCGCCACTGTTCACTCTGATAAATTAGAATTGGCTCTCTCGTAACATTTTCATTCTCAACCTGTGCTACATGACGATTAAAGTTTGTACTGCTATGCAAGGGAGATGTCAAAGAGACAGAAAAAAGGTACAAGAACAAAAATGAGAGTAGACACAGCAACTTCCTAATACCTCTGCCGTAGATGAAAAAAAAATTCTGCAATTTCAGTCCCTATCATTCTGTCGCCCTCGCTCATGAAATGGCATGGAATGGCATGAAATGTAGGCTTTGCGAATAAGGAAAAAATATATATTTTCAATGTGTAGTCTGATAAAATGACACCTAGCACCGAGCATGTCACTTTTTATTTTTCTTCCTCCACTTTGCTTCGAATTCATGATCTAAATTCTCAATCCATGTATGCAATATTGTTCCTACTATAACTTTGCTTCGAGAAGAAAGAAAATGAAATCCATCATACTTTTCTCTATTCTGATTTATATGGAATCTTGTGAATCATCTTTCAATTTCACACTGTGTGCTGTGGAGTCCCATGCGAAACGAATTGCAATGCAATGAACGCTTCTATTTCTCATGAGTATAGAAGAGACAAGATTCCAAGATAACGAGAAGCAAGGAATGCAAGGCCATCGGATTATCTCTTGGCCAATAAAGACTATGGATAATCATATTCGATTAGACTTATCCTCGTGGTGAAATCCTTTGTCTCGAGAAGAGACTTTGTAAATGAGCGACGAGGGCGAAGGCGTTAACGTCCTCACTCCGCAGACATTGCATTATGGTTACGCTTCATCTTCAATCATCCTTCACCGCACTCATCCTCCAAGTTATCAGCTGAACTAAATCACCACCGTCGGTGTGCGTCTTTAGAGCCTTGTGATTTCGCTCGTTCTCCTCAATCCGCTCCAATTTCTACACCGCCATTCCATCACACTTAATATTTTCCCATTCCCGATTACTACCTTTACTATAAATCAGCTAATTATATCTCACATGCATGAGCTATGTGCACATTGGAAATCACAACGCGAAGGAAATTAATATCCAACTCTATTGCTATTGAAATGGAGTTCCCTCCATACTTTTTCATAGAATCTATCCATAAATTGTATTTACATGTAGAAACGTGTGATATTGAAAGCGTATCTATGATGCAGATTGTGTGTATGTTGAAAATAACAAATCCAATAGTCGACCATCAATATAGCTATCAACTTTTGTATTTGAGTATTCAAGTCCTGCTGCACACTGATAACAGAGGCGTAACTATCCAGCCAAGCTAACAATACATTGCTTATATTGTGCAAACAGACTGATGAATCACTGAAACTATTCTTAGCACTGTCCAACATGCCCATTAAAGTTCCGCCAGCACACTTGAAAATAGTCAACGAAACCGTTTATCATCATTCATGGTAGATTCATACAATTGTGTGTTGTGTTCAACTATTTATTGATCTTATGAAAAGAATTCTTTAATTAATATATTTATCATGTCAAAACTTCGACTGTTTATTCGGTAACATATCAATTTTTTCTAATCATAAGTGCGTATTTAGCGAGACAGAATTCGATGAACACGAAACTTCACAACAAGCCGACGCAAAATATTTTTCCAATTTTTCACACCTTCTTCTTCAATCGTACTTCAATATTTCATAAGTAGCAAATAGTTTTCTGGTGCAATTATGCTAATGACGAATAGGAGACGACAAACGCGCCAAAGAAACGCGGAAAACATATTCATTTACAGAGAACTGGTGGCACAGAGAAGAGCATTCGAGTTCGAAGGAGAGCGACAAACCAATCAAAAAAGCAAATTCAATCTTTGAAAATTTATTAATTCATCATTCCGAAAAATCAATATGCTAAAATTCAATAATGCATCATTTTCAAAAAGATTAATACCCGTTGTGTTACAGATAGTTTATGACAAATTATATGTTTAAACATAAGATTTCTAATGAATACATGATTCTCTGACGTCATCTATTCTGAGACTACAGTCGATCATGACAACACAAGAGAATAGAGACCGCCAGTGTAATATTATGCTTTACTTGGTGATGTCTTCTGTCAATCAGGCATTGTAGTGATGGGGTTCCCAGAGCATAGTTCGCCCCCGAGCCATTCCTACACTATTACTGGTGCTCTTGCACCGCGAGTGTGGCCCTGATGCCTGAACGGTCCCTTGCACTGCAGCTACGTGTAAATCCTTCATGCGTGTATGCTCTCAGACTAATGAGCCAGAACAAGCTGATGCAACGGGCCAGCATTTAGTCGTTGTTAAGTCTAGTCTACTGGGATAACGCGAGTGCGCCCAGCTTCCCATACACATTCGCATTCATTCCGTATACGCATATACATATATATTATGTATCTATACACATGGTCGTTTTATACATATTTATAGCCTCTCTCATCTAACTACACCCATCAAGCTCGTTATTCTGGATTAAAATTAAGTGAACACACATCCAAAATCAATGTCAATCACAATGAAGGGTGTTCGGCACCACTAACCTATGAGAAGCAGTATAGTGAGTTATAAATACACTTTGCATGAAGCATGCTTGTAATTTCAATAACAACTTTTGATTAACGCCTTATGATAATACGTGATCAATTACAGAACGATAGAGCGTTCCATTAACATTAAAATTTGTCTTTGCAACTGCAATGAACAGATTTTCATCCATATATGTATATATTATGTTTATTACTTCTCCATGTACTCTGTTTTAAATAATGTGAAAAATTTCACATATAGAATCTGTCAAATTTGATATTTGGCACAATTCACATTACTTGGCTATTCCAATAACATCAGTGTGTATCAATAAACGTGAACTATATAACTGAATGATGGCTGGTTATATGATGTTACGAACTTGTAAAAATATGCATATTGGTGTTGACTCGAAATGGCGACATAAGTCAAAATGTACTCTATCTAATAGCCTATTCGCGTTTCAGTGACGGTCGAATCCTCCTGTGCCAAGAGCTTTTCTCCGGTCGGTGCAGACAGATATGGAGGATGCTTCTCGTGGCTCACAAGACATCCACAACGCATTCTCCAACAACTCGCCTTCACTCTCCCACTCGTCCCCATCGCTTTTCACCGTCTTCCACTGTCTCAGCCGCTTTTCTTTTACCCTTTACTGTGAGCAATCTCTATCCCATCCCATTTCGTCTCGTCTATCCGACATCAAAATTGCATTTCCAATTGCGTCTCCTCTCTTTTTCGCTCGCTATTTCCTTGACTTTCTGCTCTGTCTTATACTACAGTACAGGTATCCCTCCCCTATCATATCCTTTTCACTATATGCATTTACTGTCTCGTGGAGTAAGAGGTCACCTGCCACGCCCAGGTGCTCGACTAGTCCCTTTCTGACATAGTATACCATACATGACGTATACGACAGGTCACTTCAACCACCCAAAAGCCCTTACCTGTATGCCATATATTGCACGTATCACCACATGTAGTGACACTCAATTAGTCGTTGGTGATGGGCAAACGGACGACATCATCATTGTGTTACGCTTTCGCCCGAGGACTTGTCATTAGCCACGTTACAATAGCGTTAAGCACCACTTTGTAAGTTGCTGATTAGATGAGAAGCTTCATAGTTGAGAGAATTCAAAAGTATAATCAAAAAACAGTATTATATAACTATAATCGTACTAAATCAATATGTTACCGCCGATCTTGCCTTGAGTGAATATTCTATCACAACTGTTATGTTTGCAGACACACCATCTCGTTTAGTAATGGTTAGAGGTGTTTTCCTTTTTTGTCCCGTAATGTCCGGTTGGAAATCTTATCACCCCTTATCGCCCATTCTTGCGTCAATATATATTATGCATGTATACGAACATGGACGTATGTATTTAACATATTGTACCCGGTATATATATTCAATCTAAACAGAGTAGTAAAACAACCCGCACACGTCCGAACGCATAATTGCATACCCGCGATTAATAATTAGACATACAATTGGGCGTCAACCGCTTGGTACGCGTGATTCGATTTATCGGGACGCGCGCCGCGTTGACTCTCGCGTAGAATATCGATTTTAACGGCGTCACCTTCTATCTGCCCTGCATGCGCTCAACGGGTTTACAGGACACTACTTCTTCCTTCGTATAGTGCCATAATGGTGGCACTCACCCTGATGTACCCATCTGCATCTCATGGTTTCTGACCATATTCGGGAGAGATGTGATGGCGGTTGGTTCCATACTAGCAACACCTCTTCACTCTCTTGACACTATGCTCAAAGTCACGTACACCCCAACCCTTAACCGTATCCGTCATTGCGGACATGCCGTTCGGTTTGCGGATAACATGTCACTTCCGTTCATCCTCCCCCAAATATGAATAAGTTACTCCTCAATATGTTATCAAATACGATATCGTCCTCATCCATTTCATCATCCTATTTGCTTTGTTTTCAATTCACCGTTATTTTATTGCCATAATTCTTGCGATAAGTGTTAACTTACAGGATACTCAAAAAATAACTGGGATTACTGCAAATAGCATAAAACATGATGACACTGAAATTATTTTCATCGGTTATGTCCATATCGTCAACAATACAGAATATATAATCTGATGCCCGTGAATTTTTCACAATCTTTTGTTGAACGCACGAGCTATTCGAATACGAAGGAATAGGAAGGGGAAGCATATGAGAAAGAGGACGTGGGTAAATTCACGATTTTTATGCATAGCATTGTGCCACATATGAGGTATATATACTCGACGTTATGAAGCAAAAATAGTTTTTTTTTGCCATAAACTCCGTCATTCTTGCTGGGGCTGCTCTATCCTCCATTTTTCTACACTCTTCCGCACCATCATGGACATGAATACATATATACGCTATTATTGTACCCTCCTCACTCGACGGCATTGCCTCTTCCTTTTCGTATGCGCTCCAACGCCGTTCTTTACTTCTTATATTTCTTCCCAATGCATTCCTCTCATTTTCACGGCTGCATACACTCACAGCAAAGTCCCTAGATCTTAGGAAGCTCATGTTGAACATTTTCCAAGCTGCGCAATGCTATTTTCATTCATCTCCTGATCATCGTTTGCGTGCGCTTCTTTCTTTCCCTTCCTCACTCTTTTCCACTCTTCAACTTCTCTCACCGAAGCAAAAAGTTTACCCGCAACTTTGGTCAACCCCACATATTCTCTTGGGAGTATTTCGATAAAGATCGATGGCTCGTGGCTTCAGTAAATTCAGTCTCACTCGATCGCGAAAGTAAGAATCGATGAATCAAATTCACCTGGGAATAGTCTCGAGCCACAAATCCTTGCGATAGTCTACATACCGGCGAGTGGATATAAAGAGACTGATGCGATTCTTCGGTTACCTATATATTCATTCATCTTTTAGTTCTTACTTAATGTAAAAATGAGTAAGTTGTTGGTTTTTATCTGTGGCAAAATGAAACAGTATTCCAGTGAAGCATTAATGGAACGAAACAAATTTGTATATTATGGATATAAGATCAGCATACGTGTTGAGCAGAGACGATTCGTTTTTCAGCTGTGACTGTTGGAGGAGAAAAGTACGCCCTTTCTACCATCCAACGTCGCAAAGTTTATTCGCTACTAGAAATACACCATTTTTGCTTGGTGCATCAGCCAGGTGAAAAAGCGAGAGCTTGGATTTGAATAAACAACCTAAACAAACTAAGGCAAAGTGTTTGGGGCCGATGGTTCAGCATCAAAAACTCACTGTTATACGTAGTCCAAACTTTCTTTCATCGCTCAATCCGTCCGAACATATAGCCTTGTGATTTTTATTCCGACAGCTAGAGAAATGGAAGAGAGAGAAGTAAATCAAATTTGGTTTGAGAATATTTTGTACCATCACCAATAATACAATCCTGTGACTACATTTAATGATGCCTTCTCTTCCAAACTAGTCTATTATCTGATTTTACCATTAATGTGAATCACCCGACAATTAGCATATTGCTGTCGCTTGTATACCTAACAAAACAAGTCACAAAATGAACGAGGTCGAGCTGTTTACTCTGCCATCTCACTATCTTCTTTCCTTCATTTCTTTTTATATGCATATAGGGAATCATACGATCGCAATTCCCACAGTACGACCATGGAACGTTTCGAAAAATAAAATATGAGTCTGAGACTGAATGTGGGTATATGTGCTTTGCGAGACTCGGTTCAACTTTTCTTTTCCATTTCGCTCTGGTCCCCTCTCAAATCTTATCTCACTCACCGCTCCTCTCCAATCGCGCAATATTTTTTATCTCTCTGTAAACGCAATATGTCGTGAAGCTTTCATGCCGCCCTTTATTGATTTCTATTGTTCACCCGTTCGCCTATTTTTATTTCTACCATTTGAATTTTATTTTCATTCACGTCATGACTTTTAATTGCAGCGACAGAGAACAGGATGACAAAATTTAAAGCCAAACACAAATAGTCGATCGCCATAGTCCATTGATTTGTATACTCAAGCTCTGTAGAAATCTCAAAATGGCTGGTGATTCTCCACATTATACTGGTGATTCTCCACACAAATTGCATAATCGTATTGACTTACATTAATATCAGTTTCAATAATAATCCTGCCAATTTTCAACAACCCTCTTCACAATCGCACAACAAACTTATTCCATCGCGTAACTTGTGAAATAATTATTATCATGGGAAAAATTTGATGTTGCAGAGAACTATAAGTGGCGGGACACCCTGTACCTTGTCATAATAATTAATATTCTGAGGTTGAAATGAAATCCGGATATGTTCTTAAGGAGGGTAAAATTCAAAGCGTGCAAACTTTGAGACAAACCGAGAGCCGAATCATGATAGCGGAGTTGGTGTTGGTGGTAGTAGTAGGAAAGGGATGGGGAAAAAATAGGAGCTGATTCGTTTTCTATGGACGAGAGTGCTCGCCGGTAGAGAAAACTTTGATCTCGCGTTATTACGGTCTCGAGGATACGCATTGGACGGCAAGCTCCCTCGTAATCGAATATTGCTGCGAATGAAAGCCATTTCTCAGTAGGAATGAAAATATGGGATTCCTCAAATGAATTTAATCATCCTAGATGCAGAGAAAGTTAGGTAAGAAAGGTAAATAGTGGCACCTTCATTGGACTGAAAAGATTTCGAATGTTTTGGAACTTTAGTTGGATAAAATGATGAATCAACATGTCGATTATTATTATGGTCCGCCCGCTTGAAAAGTATATACATATAACGACACTCGACTACTATCGATCCAATCTCATATCATTCCTGAATCATGGTCAATGATTGCAATGAACACGGCAATGATGATAATTTGTCAAAATAATCCATTGCCAATACACGGTCACTCAGTTCAATAAAAAACGTATATTTTTATGCTCGTTGAGGTATCAGCATTAATAAATGGTGCATTCAATGTTTCTTCACCACAGTTTTGCTTAACTTTGACCGATTTTTGTTTGGTTTTTTTTTTTTTTTTCGTCTCTATAGTGGTTTTTACATGTGGTATTATCCTTCAATGGTATTTCATCATAGCACCGAAAGACCGTAAAGCCATGGGGTACTTCTGGCCGCACGCGAAGAACCTTCATAGGCTCATCGTAATTTGTATATTTACTTAATTACAGCTAATCCATTACCGCCGTTCGAGACTGGCCTATCATGGCTTCTGCACACCCGGCGTCGGCAGTTGGAACGGGTGGCAGTATCATGAGCTATTTCACTCACACCCGCCTACCCATTTCACCCACCCGACAGCAGAAAAAAAAACCATTCAGTCCTCATCCCGCCTCACCTTTTTTCCCGAGTATCCGTCCAGGCGCCAATAAATTACACGAAACCATGCGAGTAAGCAAGACAGAGAATATGTCCCCCTTTTTTCCTCTCTCGTTTCGCGCCTGTTTACCGTTTCGCGTCACAGCCCAGCCGGAAACGAGCCAGTCGCTTTTTCACCGGGACGCCTCCTCGTGTGGCGCGCGCGCACTCTTCCGTTAGTCGGGCAATTAGCCTAGGCGTCGTAGCAAGAATCCACCTCACTGTTGTCCGACATTCGTTCTATATTTCAACTATATGCTACGGAAAATCCCAACGAAATTTTTGAATTGAATGATACTTTGGTCCCTTGGGGAGTCCTATTTGTTCATATTGTATGCTTTTACACTCCCGATTCCATTAGTCGAAATTTGTGAAGAAGTTTCCTATATAATGCCATTGAAATAAATTGCAAAATTCAAGAATGCTACAATAAGCGAAAATAACCAACCATGTGGATCACTTGATTATTTTTCAAGTTGAAAAATCAAATTTGATTTGTTATCCATTAACACACAACACACTCAAATCTCGCCGGAATGTTTTTACATATGTGTATATCAATTTCTAACTTCAAGTCG
The DNA here is from genome assembly GCA_030523045.1 of Meteorus cinctellus. Taxonomy (NCBI): domain Eukaryota; kingdom Metazoa; phylum Arthropoda; class Insecta; order Hymenoptera; family Braconidae; genus Meteorus; species Meteorus cinctellus. The sequence goes on along the minus strand of JAPYZF010000039.1, from coordinate 126,012 downwards.
ATAAAACGTGAAAGCAATCAAGTGTAGCTTGGGTATTGCATATGAATGTTTTGTAGTGGAATGAGACCACACATATATGCACATTCACAGAATGGGTTATAAGATAGTGCAGTAACCTCACATTCAGTCTTATCCACATCGACCTCCTATATGCACATTTATATCCGCTCACACAGAATTCCAAAGCGTCGAATCGTTCTCCAAGATTCGATTCACCAAGCAGAGTTCTTTTGGTAAAATAAACGAGTAAGCAAAGCTGACAAGCAAGGTTTTACCAATGCATCGGACGTGCTTTTTCACTCACTATGAAAGAAAGAGCACACCGTGAAGCCTATACACGGCATCTTTTCTAACTGCACTTTGGCTGGTGATATAATTTGAACAATACCAACAACCAATAGGAATACTTCAGTGACATTGTTGTCTCGTCCACTTTTCATGAAACCTGCAGAAGAGAACAATTAAATTTTTAAAGTGAAATATCCGAGTATAAATATACTTAGTGCAAAGCACACTACAGCTAAACTGGGGTAACATTCTCTCTACATTTTCAACCATTCCCACAAAGTTTTTTATTCTCCTGAGTTCCCATCGCTCAAGATGTGACATATATTGCAGTTACTGACTGGACTACTGATGAAGGCCAAGTGGTTTGTTTAAATAGCCACTACTTCTGTATGATTACTATGATGGTGTCATAGACATATATGATACGAAAATCAATCGTGTTATATGGATAGGACATGTCTGTCATCATATACCGATATTTGAATATCTTGTTATTCGAAAAATTACACAATAATTTATTGATTTCAACGATAAGATTTCCAGTAAACATTTGTATGCTTTAAAAATAATCAGGAAAATTATTTTTTGCATGTTGATTCTACTACTGTCAGTTCCTTTAGAAACTTTCGCAAATAGGTTTCACTGAATACACGCCTGCCTGACCTACTATGACCTCTTTCACTTCAAACCGAGAAGCTATACCACTCTTCTACCTTGGCGAATATAACTCTTGTACTGGTTTGGCAATGGCCGCGAGTTTTCTCTCTGAATTCGTCTATCCAAGCCAGTTTTTTATCCATCCATCTATCCACTCACTGGCAATAGGAATGTATATACGTCTATACACTGGTATACCCGAATGGCTAACTTCTTCTGTATATCTTTTCTTCGTTCGCACGAGTTCTTTCTTCTTCAAGTATTTCATAGCAAAAGTACACAATTGATTTCACAGTTTTTATCATTTCTCATTTGAAGATGCTATCGGGAAGAAAAGAAGAACACACACTCATATTAAACTCTAATCCAAACTATACAATTAAATTAGTGAAGAATATATTTGATAGATTAAACAGATGAGATGGATAATGAGAAAACGTGCGGGGCTATATAGCCAAGTATGGTTATTGCGGTTGTGGAAAAGTAAAGTGCCAATAACAATGATTAACGTTGAGGACACGGGCTCGATGGCGATGCATAAAATGGAGAAAGGGTCGACGTGAAGTACATCCACCACCAGGTTCACACACACACACACACACACACGGGCACACACACGCGCGCACGCACACATACTATCAACGTCGAATGGGGCATTTGAGGGTTGAGAGCAAGGTAGTTGTAGAGGTGAGGCGAGGCGAGCGCAGGAGAATCCGTGTGGCCGCCGGGTTTTGGATCGATTGCGGCCATTCGTATGGTAATGTAAGCAACTACCGGACCAAGAGCTGCTTGCCAGTCCTGAGAAGACCTCGGTGTGCCTCTCCAACCAATCTCTATATGTGGAAGAGTGTGATATATAAATAAATATATAGATATACAGACACAAACACATACAAACACACAAACGTATATATATATATATATATATATGCATGTTGTGTTGTCTTCAACCAATCCGCACTTATTCCTAACTAGCCGTACGGCGACCAACGGAGATGCCAAGCGATTCAGGAAACCAAATGATATGATTTATAGACTTCGTGGCGCGATAATTTAAGCTGCAACGAGAATAAATCAAGTCAACTTGTAGAGAGAAACCGGATCGAATTGGAGTTGGAAGAGAGACAGGGAAGAGTAAGGTATGGGGGCACCTCCGGATGGACAGGAGACAGTTTACCGGGGATTCTTGTTATACTCGGGTATTCCAAATTGATGTATTACCTTGTGTCTTGCCTAATGTTATATGGAATATAGAGACATGACAGTACTCAGATGGCAGTTGAAAACAATGCTTAATACTAGCCGAACAAAATTGTAGCAAGCAATGGTATGGCCATCTATCGATGAGAAGCTAAGGCCACGTGATTGCTGGATTGAATTGATAAGTTTTAGACAATAGCCAAGATTGTGGTGAATGGGACTTGGCCAAATATTGAGATATATGGTTCACCGCGGTGATCCCAGAGTCCGCTGCAGGGAACAATAGACGAGCGGCTATATTGCCACCAGTTTTGGTGAAGAAGCCTGGGGATTGTCCCAAGAACCTTCCATTAACGACGTGGGCAACTTAATCCTTGCGTGTATGATGAGCTTTTACGATCTTAGTCTGAATATATATTCGCGATGTTGTAAATATCGGTTGTGGTATCTATTCAATACCCCAAAAACGTATCCATGTACGTATAATATCTGTAGAATAATGAGAACCTGATCTTTGTAAATATATAAATATAGAATAGCGGCAGATACTTCACCGCATGTCCTGGAATCCATGAGACCAAATTACAAAATTTCGTTATTGCAGCAAAGTGCAGAGTAACATAGTTAGCGCTCACAAAGCGACCTATGGCAAGCTACATACGACCACAATGCCAATTAGTTTGTCAAACCTCTACTCGCCCACTACCCCCTTCAGAAGTAATATATATATATATATATACTGAGTACAAAGACGACAGTACGCTTGTCTGAAGTTGTTGAAAAAATATTCACGGATGCTGAACCAATCAAAACGGCATGAAAACGCAGAGAATGTCAATAGACAAAAGTAGTGACGTTTTATCATATCCACATGAGGCCTATATTGAATTTCTGCTACAAAAATATATTTATGTATGTACAACGGATTTTTTGACTGTAGATTCTCATTCCACAAGCAATAACGACAGTATATGTAGAATTCTCTCATACGTTCTATCCATATCTCCTCATACTTCTCTCTGTCTCTCCACTGTGTACAATTCCTGCCAATTTTAGTGGGTAAATCTGATTACGCGTCGCACGCCCGCTTGTAAACTGGATACGTAAAATTAATTATTAGAGCGACGCCGCGGAGACGCGGCGGAATGCGAGAAGTAGATTATATATAGTATAGAATGGAGTCGGTTGCGCGGATTTTGATGATGCCGTAGAAGAGAGGAGACGCAGCGCACCCTCACAGCGTTGTGGTGATGAGGTCGACTTGATGGCAACGCAGGGGGATAGAGCGCCCAGAGTGAGTCTGGAAATTATACCAGATAGGGGCTGAATGTAATGTCTTACCACCCCCGGTACGACATCACGACACAGTCGGGTTTTAACGACGGTTTTGGCCTAACGATGCAAATACATAGGACAGACGTTGGCAACGGATGACGCATATGCAAACACGTCTGCACATTTGTCAACTGTAATGTTTAGTAATAAAATAATTCCTATTTTTTCACTGTCAATCCAGGAATTAAAGGAATTGCCCAGCTTCCGCCTCATTACGCTGTAATCAATTTCAATCGGCCGTCATTACACCCTCAACTCTCGATTTATCCTGTACTCCCTTTCAATTGTTCTCTCTTCTCTTCGACTCCCCTGAGTCTCGGACCAGACCATTTATCACAATACTCCCTTGTGGTCTCTATTTGAAACTCAAACCATCAACTAATGCTTTCACTTGGCTTCACTGCTGTAATATGTGACAGTGTGTCCATCACTATGCTATATCATTATTGCTATTATTATTATTATTATTATTATTATTATTATTATTATTATTTCATTTTTCGATACTCTGTTGCATCAACAAACAAGACAACGTGTTATTCATTTTTACAACTACCCGTGACTTGAAATACCGTGTTGTCTGGCGCACTTGCGCGTGATCGTACGATAACCTCCTTGTAAATGCGACTGGTCATATTATACACGACAACTACACAAAGTTGATAAGCATCACTCGTTTGCCACTTTCTACTGCAACTGCGAGGAAACAATTATTATTGCACCCATGCATATATTCAACGTCGTCTAGCCTGTTTCCATTCTGTAATATCGGTGCAGAAAAAAAAAAGATTACCACCCGCCGCCTCATTTATCCAATACTTTTCGTTATGGCCAAGCGAAATTATCAGAAACGTTATTTAATTAAAATGAATGCACCAGCATTCAAATATAAATTATCAATTCTAATAATGGAGCTTGAGCAACATCAGCGTGTACGTGGTTAACGCTTTTGCATAGGATAATGTGGTATCTCCAACCAATGGTTTATTCAGATGTCAACCTGCACTGAGTAGGTTTCAAATTTTGTGAGGCAGCTCCGAACAACCTTACCTCAAGATACGTTCTGTAAAAATCAGCATTGTTGGCACAAGAGCATATCGCAGCCCTGATAAAACTGAATATCGAACCGTATGTATGAGCGATTCGATTCAATCTGCACTTTTTTCTTACCCTCTGGCAAATACGGGTACCATAATAATAAACTCGCTCACAGTCGTCGAAGTTGGAGACATGAAAAGGCATTGAAGGGTTGCATAATAGGCATTGTTCTCTCAATGTACGTGACAAGTACCCACTGGTATTAATGTTAGGAAACCAACTGGAACTAGAGTTATTCTAATAATCATAAACAATTAGATTGGCGAATGAGAACTAGATATATGTTAATGCCACTTATATGTAACACTCATATGTAAAATACTATTTATTTATGTCAAAAGTTTCGTATTCGCCATACCTCCAATAACTGACCTATGTTGTTCCAAACATGTAATTATATACATATACAACCTATGTTTAAAGGACCGAAGGAAGACTATATTTGAAAAAAAAAAAAGAGGATAGTATTGGTAAGTGGGGCCGAATAAAAATGAATGGTTGAATAGCACACAATTGTATCGTACCATCTGATTCGTTTATAATATATCGTTTTTTGATATACCAAAGCTGTTTTCCAGCGGGACAATTGGCACAACGGCAAATTTCAGGACTTTCTATGTCATTATTTATTTTCTGCCATTCATATTCTTCCTCCTCTTAGTCTTTATTCATCTTGAAGAAATTAGGTCCTGTATATATAGATATTCATCCCTTGGTTTTTACTCTCGGTGCGTGCGTTGAATGGAACGGTCGAAGAACCTGAAGTGAACTAATTTGATGGGTGATGGGCCCTCGAGACTCTTATTTTTCCGCTTTATTCCTCGTGCACTCCATATACGTTCATAAAGTCTTAGAGAAATGGCGAATGAACATGGCAGACGCACTAGAACTAAATAACTTTACGACATCCATCAGCGATATATATCCGAGCGTGTTCGACCATCAACATCCACGAGTATATTTTGTCCAAGAATACAAGACGGTATCTTTTCGCAATATAGAAGAGTACTAGACCTTTTCTCACAATACTATCTATGCTTACGGTCATTTTTAATTCGACGATCCTACCGCTTTTTAACTTCATAAAAAAGTGTTGGCCCTCGACATAGGGAGCATTCGAGTGAATCCTCATCGCAGATCGAAAACGCCAAACGCTTGCGCTACCACGACCGCAGCTACTGTATCTTTCACGACCCTTTGAACAATGCAAAGAGACAGAGAAGAATTGCTCACATATATATAACCCGATTTCCCAACTAAAATTCTGGCGGATTCTTCAGCGTTGCGATTTTCCCGGTTGACTGACTCGCCTTTGGGAATTTTTTGAGGGTCAGCCAATCGATTATTTTATGTTCTCACTCTCTCTCTCTCTCCTAGTCGTCCATCCATGCAGCGATGGGCATGAAAACACTTTGACGTTATGTGAATTGCGTTGACGTGAGAGGGAAATATTCCATCCCATATTGCATTACCAAAGAAAACTTCATTCTTTGCTTTCGTTTCGTTTTCAAGCAATATCAACTTGATCTTTTTTTTTTTTTTGTGTGCATATCGTCGTTTATGATACTAATAGAAGATTTTCAAAGAATTTTTTGATGAAGCGTAAATATGATTAAACATTTCGGGATTGCTTGACTGGTTTAACCATATTTTTACCATCCTCAGAAAAAAAAACGCTACCATCACCAACTTTCTTTTATCAATATCGTTATATGGCAATTCAGTAGTTTCATCCACAAATTTTTGGGCGACAATTGGAAAGTAGAGTAAAAAGTAATACCAATTTATTTTTCTGACTGTTTTCTACCGCATATTTCTTCTAGTCGCATCCATAAAACGCAGAATGTTAATAAGAAGTATATTCCGTGATAAGAGGAATATAAATTTTTTGTTGTTGGATGCAGTTATATATTCGACGTTGAAACAAAAACGAACAGTCAGAACAAAGCATTCCGCTAAATCCTATAACGGAGAAAAGTCATTGTACGTTCAGCCCACCCACGAGGGAATTGCGTCATTCTATTAAACCTACGAAGTCTGTCAACCCCAACAAAACCACACAGACTCAAATCGGCTTGTATATATTCAGAGTAATTGTACCTATCGCCATTGCAGTTGCAATTGTCGCTGAACGTCACTCAAATAAACTACAATCGTTCCAAACGCATTTTTGAATACATCTGTTGATCTCATTTTACATATAGTACATTCATTCTTCCCTTTCTACTGTTTGCATTGAAAAATTATTATTAATACAGTCAACAACAAGCATATGCAACGAACGCACAATGTTTGACCATGAGCTGGCGACGTTAATTTGGTTCAGCTCCGTTTACGATGCATGACCATTTCTGTTTATATTCCAATATAAATACGGGATTAAATATACGGTAGAAAAGATTTTGAGAGAATTCGGGAGGAAAGTAACATTTCAATTCAAAGCGATATCAATTATAACTTTGTTTACAGACGATCGTCATCTGTTTATTATCTACCATCATCAATATTTATCTTGCTCATTTAAAAACAGATGGAGAGCATATAGTATTAATTAACTACTCGCCATCAGCTAATTTTACGCTACTCCCTGCTTTAGAATATATCTGGCGTTCAATGCTTGCTTAATTCACCTCGAAAATACCCAAAATGCCAAACGACCATTAGTTCGTGTGCGTATGAGAGTGTTCACAAAGACACACATGTCCTCTCTCTTCCTGTGAGCAATATATGTACCTTTAATACATGTATATGCACTGCAAAATCCTGTTAACGAGCACCAACGCATTCACTTCTCTGTGGTATTTTGGATCAATTAACTAATGGACTAATGAGTTTATGGGTGAGGAATTCACATACAGATTCACAGCTGGCAGATTATTGTTAGAGTATAGCTATATATATACAAATATCTATTCTATGTTCAAATACATGAATGTATTTGTATCTGAATGCATTTTGCGTGGAATCAAAAACTCCATTTCATTATCCATTTAGTAAAATAAACGTCATGAACTTGCAACGAACTTTCCTCATTCCCAGATAAATGTTGCAATATCGTTGAACAAATTGACTATGGTCGAATGAAAGGTATTTATAACTTGTAGATTCAAATTTTTCTATGAGTGGTCGATATGGGTAAATTTGTAAATCATTATAAAGAGGAATTCATCTGGATGGAATTACAGCAATGTTCCAAATATTTTAACGCAATAACATAATATGTCAGAGCGATTTTCTCGATTTCCCAATTATGTTGAGTTTTATATTACCTCGCTACAATCAGACGCATGATGATAGCCGACAGAGCAAAGAACCTCGACAAAATATTTTCCATGGTCACGGACTAATTAATAAAACATGTTCATACAACGTTAATCATTCCTCTTATTCTTTGCACTCATTGATATGACGTGATAAATACATAAATCTTTTAAGTATCGTATTTCTGCTGATTCAATACACTTATCTGGATGATTGAACGTGTCATGGAATAACCCTGGAAAATATATTCTTGTTTGTGAGCATGAAAACTAAAAAGAAAATGAACATCTCCATCCATCAAGTCATCCTGTATCGTGAGAAGTCTTCAGCTTGTTCAACAATGCAAAAAAAAAAAAAATTGCACGCTTGTTCTCCCATCCTTCCACCAGACAGAGCACTTGTCTGATATTACTACGCCGCTTGCTCATGAAAAGCTGCGACAAAGCTGCAATAAAATGCCTTTCGATTTCGATCTGACTTATATACACATTATATATAAACGAAAAAGCTCAACGGCTCATCTGTGGGCGTAATAACGAACATATGATAAAACAAAGTATGTTTCTTCCTTTGACGGAAAAGAAAAAAAAACCACCAAAGAAGAAAATTCTACTTGACTTTTGTTTGCCTAGGAAGCATGAAATTATATATCATCCAGAAAATGAATTTAGAGATGTTCGGATGCGGATTGAGTTTCACCTTTTCTTTTCCAACAAATTCCTCATGACTATTCCTGAAACACAGTTTTCACGAAATTGTACTTTGATGACACTGCCTATAATAGAAAATTTGTCTTAATTTGCCACCTTTTTTTCTCTGTAGTTCCATCCTGAGTATTTATAGATAACAAGAAATTGTGTATCGGATTCATAATGATTTAAATTGAAGTAGTTATAATTGAACGCATATTGATTGACAAGCCTTCGTCAGACGCGCGCACTCCTATTTTTTTATTCTGTATTCCTCTGTGTTGTGTACAAACGCTCACGGAGTTGAAAATATGCATGGCCATTCAGAGTTACGTTCAGAGCGTCAATAGCTACCTCAACTGCCAAACTCAAAGAAGCAAACAACCGTACTCTTATAATATGTTTCTATCCCCCTTGGCTCATTCTCCAAACATATGAAAAATGCTTTCTTATACGAATAGAACTTCCGCGTGACACATCCTCACGTACGCCCCACTGAAAGTTCAACGATTACTCATTTTATCTCTTTCTCACTTTCTTTCTCACTCTCTTTCTTGCACGAGCCTCCACGCCGCCCCTTTCCACAGTATTTTACCATTTCGCAGCTTCTATCATTTTTTATACGATTATCTCGTGACGTGACTTCAGACTTCAAATCAATCCTTGAAAATAATATAAACCAAACGGATACTTGTCCTTCTACACAGAAATAAAGATGACTTCCTTCGAACAAAAGTCAAATATAAATAAATATGCAGCTCTAAAGCTTCACTTGTTCCGTATCATCATATGTCAACTTAAATTATTCTGATTATGCAATTTAAAAATATTTCAGACTCTACGCCATATTCAACTACATGAATTTACAGCAATTCTCGGAGCTAGTATTACCATCGTATCTTAGGGATAAACTTCAGAAGCTTTTACAGCGGGAGGAAAACAAAAATTCCAAGAAAAGTTAACGAAGATGAAATTGGCGTGAAGAAATATTGTAGTTGATTTGTCGCCGTTGATTCTTTACACATAATCTGATCTTATGACTCCTATCCAACGACAATGAATATACACGAAGTGTGCGATAAAATTGGCACACTAGAATATTCTTGAAAAATGAAAAGAAATCTGGAGAAAGAAAGTATAATTCCCGACCCAGCTGATCCGTCTTGCGGTATAGTGAAGGTGGCTCCATAATTAAAATCTTCCTCGGTTATAATGCAAATGACACTAGCTCTTTCTCCAGGAGACATTAAAAATTATTTATATTGCCACCCCGTGCAAGCCGACTGTATTGCACATTATATAATATGGTCAGGATAGAATCGGAACCTCTTTTTCCCCATATACATATATACATTCTTCGTGCTCTGCAGTTATACTCCTTTGGGATCGCAAATAGTTACTCTCCGTGGCATTTTTCCAGCGTAAAGAACTTACAAACTCCAGATTCACCCAGCACCCCACTGTACCCCTCGTCTCTTACCGTGAATGCTAATAGAAAAATAAACGGATGAAGTTTTTCTTACGATGGACTAAATCTTTCTGTTTGAAAAAAAAAATTGCGTGCATATATACATTAAAGTTCGCGTTTAGTTTTTTTTTTGACATTTCTGCTGAACTAACGGCTCAAACTTCTCCACCAATTCAACTCAACGAAGTAGAACTAATCGGACAGCCGCATAAAAATTGTTAAAAACAATATATTGAGACAGAACTCATCCGATTCATTGAATCTTTTTGCTAGACACATTTTTCAGTGCTTCCAGTAATAAAGAGCATCGTGGATATTTGTTGTTTCGCAGAACTGGTGGAGCATCCGCAACTCCACATATCGAACCCGTGTTGATCAATATATACTCATATTATCGAGTTATGAAAGTATACTTCCATGTCTCGAATAAATACAATTGATTTTCTTTTACATAAATTTTGTGTGGTTTTTTTTCTTGCAGCTGAAAACGTACCAGTTGGTTTCCCGGTCATCACACAATCACCGACTACTAAAGTGGTTGAAATGGGTCTTAATGCTCTTTTATCTTGCACTGCCATTGGTTCACCTACTCCAATAATCTCTTGGATACGCAACATGGTACCTATCGACACCACCAATCCACGTTACTCAGTTTTAGACTCTGGTAAGTGAATTTCTTCGTTTTCGTTCGTTAGTCACTAAAAATTTATCATCAGAAAAATTCGTGTATGATGCCATTAAAAACAAATATTGTGTAGTTAGTTATGCGATATTCCAGGTGTGGTTTCATCATATTTTTAACCGCATAAGTTACTGCTGTCGTGCCACACAATGTCATTGATAAAGTGGCAACGCGATACGCTCGACAATGTTCACCATACATATAACCTTTAACGCGTATATAGCTCACTTTACACTTTTCATTTATCGCTCGTATCAATACTCTTTACCATACTTGAGACAATGAGTCCGACGAGGGGAATATACTCTACGTCCCATTGCGTCAATTTGCATCAAGTACTGCCCCATATCGACATCGTAAATTATACTCGATGGAACTGAAGTCAGCGAGTGAGAGTACGTCAAAACAACAAAAAAATTTTCGTCATCTCAACTTTTTGCTCGATTTGCCAGATGTGTTCAATTTCAGTTTCGTCAAATGAATAGCTAAATTTTATGCAATGACTTCACACTTGACGTCATTTTATGCTAACATTTCTATGTTTATTGATCTCAATTGAACTGTTGAGAGCCATTGAAATATATGTATTTAATTGTGCAATGCCACTCTCGATAATTTTAGTGCACTTCCTTCATCATAAGAGTTATTCTCAATTAATTATATTGCGCATTTTTCAATCTCCATACATGACGTTGCACAATGTCGATTCTATTTACATTCCCATTCCTATCGCTTGTCTCTCCCAACATACCCATCCAGCGCACTCTCGTTTGTTTTAATTGTCTGGTTATACAAAACAGCAGATTTTACACTTAAACTACATTTATCCAACAGTGCAGATGCTAATTCTCTTGCAACATTTTCCACACATTAATGAATATCTATTGTTCATTATATACTATCGAATTCGTAATGTATTTACGATTTTGATGTTATTGAACGTTATTAGCATTCGACAATTGGTGGATAAATTAGTTTCGCCCACTTAAATTTACATTAAATATAGTTGTGAGAATTATATATCATTCCATTTTTGTTTATCCTATCATAGAGCTAAGTCGAAAAATAGGTATGCATACAAAATTAGTTTGTAATTGTCCTCGTTGCCTTTTTATTTCTTTTCGGCAGATATAATATCAATAATTGAGGCATAATACTCAAACTACTTGGAGGTTTGGTCAAATAACCGAAAATTATGTCATTTCAATTTTGTCTCGTACACCACAATTCGCTGTAATGAATAATTCCAACAATAAATATCATATCTTATGGAATAATGTTTATATAATCATGAAAGCATATACTCTTAACAATAGATTGACAAAAAATCACTTAGTGCTGGGGGAGAATTCATTGTGTCCCCGTCGACCCATTTTCCCCCATCTTCTCTTCACATATGTAAACATATATTTTAAGGGCTGGGGTTATCCAAAGAAAAAAAGCAGCAAATTGGTTCCTCAGGCCGGATTTATTTGTTAATAACGCCGCTATTGTAACAAAGAATTTCATTTGATTTCTCTAAGATCTTCAAACTTCATTCACATTTAATTTTCTTTCATTTTTGCAAATAAATGAATGATTAATTATATAGAGTATTCACTGCTCTACGCACTTTGTTTTTCTTTTTCTCCTTATTTTTATTTTTATTTTTGACAATACTCATGTTGCGTGGGCATCATCGTTTCATTCCCTACTTTCTCGCGCCTCATATCATAAACACCAATACTGTTATACCTGATGTTTATCAAGGAATCAATAACGCGTAACGCGCTAGACATCAGTTAATGGGCGTAATGACAACACAGAATATCATACGAAAAATGGCAAAAAGATATAATAACATCCGATAGACGGGTCCGGTATTCATCAACTGATATGACATGTGTAACGTAATGGACACGTCTTAGCAGTTAGCCTCTATCCCTAATACGATAAACTCACATGTTGGTTGACAAACCCTCATCTTTTCACAACTGTAGTATTAAACAACAGAATGATTTTATATCATCTCACTGTATAGATTGGCGTTCGCCCCATTTTCGATAGAGGGACACACTCATCTCATTCATAAGCGATCAATCGACGTATATAATGTGTATTAAGGTTCTCCTATGAACTATAATATCCACAGCGCATGCACACGAGGAATGGAGAATGTTGGAAAATTTTCATCGCGGTCGACCTCTTCATAATTCAAAAGCTTCTCTCCTATACTTTGCTTATAGTATGAGCGAGGGTTGTGTGCGCCCAGAAGAGGCCGTTGACAAACATCTCACGCAGTGCACTTTAACTCTATCCGCGTGTCTTCACCATCGCCTATATATATATATTCTCGTCTCCCCTCCTCCAGACTCTCTCCCCTTCTGTTGTATCTGAGTACATGCATTGTGTATATACACGTACGCCTCGCGCATCCACTTTTGTATCCCATAAAATATCTAGTGCAATGCAATGTAAAAAATGAAAATAAAGTTAGCGAGGCCGATGTACCTATATAGATGCAGATACGTGTATACGACACGCAACAATGTGCACACACAAATAATGGGAACGAGCGCGAGAAAATGGAGCGGGTGCATACACTCTCTATCGAATTTTTCTTTGTCTAGAATATATATTTATATACCGAGTCACATCTTGTTCAGCTTTTCTCTCTTTCTTCTCGTCTCACTTAAATGTAAATTTCAGATAAATTCGTGCAAAAATGAGTTCGCCGCTTCAATAAGTATGCAATACAGATGTAATCTATTCTCCATTATTGTATTGGTAGGAAACAGCCAGATTTTGTATGAGAATCGTTACATGATAATAATGATGTATTATTGTCATCGCCCCGTTCGGACATCATATTTATCTCCAAGTTTCATATTATTGGCGTTGATGATGATCAAGAAACACTGACCCAATGAAAAAGATCCCTTTTTAAAATATCTTTCCGCCTTTTACCTAAACATATTTTGTACTTTTCACTTTAGTCATTGAGACATACACATAAACTATTACAACGAGTCATAAAAGATTATGGTCGTAGGAAATGGGAAGGTTAACACTTCGTCAAGACTCATAAAATTGTGTCATGTTCATTAGGGTTCAGTCAAAAGTTCAAAACAACAGTTGCGTGAAGCTATATAATTACAGGAGAATGATTCAACACCAACAGAATCTGGAAATTTTCACCATCTTCAGACTCTCATGCGCGAAAGAGGCCTCATATTGCACAACATCACTATCATAGAGTCTCTCACTACACCACACTAAAGCTTCGCCTTCTACTCAGATCATCATATATATATATATATATATATATATGTAACAATGCAGGTCGCTACGAGTAGTATAACCAACAATGTGACACGTCAACGGTGCCGCGCCATAACCATAGCTTCATCCCTCCTGAGATCTCAAGGCTCCATAATGGACCATCCTCAAAGTTATGAATATGAGGTTGGCCCATGACGACTTGCCACCAAGAGAACTCAAATGAGTTATAATCCTCTTATGTGTACTATACGAATTTAGATGGAAATGTATGTCACTCGATACAAAATAGACTTTGTTATACGCATCAGTACGGTTAAATAATTGTTTTTTATCAAAGTCATTATGGGATCAATGTCTATGCTAATTTATCATATTACTTTTCGCATTATCAAACAATCGGCGAGTGAGCGATGATAACTGTATCAAATGAAATTGGAGTTATCTGGAAAAAACATCATATCAATGGTATAATTTCGTGTTATTTTTCACACTGTCCGTCTGCTCTGATTTAGATTGAGAGTAGCGTGAAAAATCAGGGTATAGCTTTGCTTATCTGAAATGCTACCCTATCATCTAAGAGACACGAAAAAAAAAACGATCTCTTATCAGCAATTTGTTCCAATGGAAAAGTTTCGGACCAAAAACTCTTGAATGATATATCAGTGTAGTCTGTCATCATCACATTGATTTATTTATGTAATGGTACTTATGTGTGTCGTCACATGTTACCTGAATAAAAAAATCCATTGCAGGCATTAATTCGGCAGATCTATTTATATGATATAAATTATTTCGTTCATAAATGTAACAGAAGAAGAATCATTTATGAAGATTTTACAAATTTGGCGATCTGAAACTAAATGTTTCTCGATCTAAAATCTTTCGTTCTTTTTTTTTCATTGAAATCATATTGAGTCTAAAATATGAAGCACAAGCGCGTAGCATTATTGGACTCGTAAAAATTCCATCCCCATCCTGTTGTTTTTCCCTCGCCTTTAAGTTTCTCATTCACATGCTCATTTTTCGCCAAGATCTCGTACACTCACACAACTCTTGCCAATAACATTCCAGAAACGTAAATAAGCCTCCTACTATAGTAATGGAGCAACGTTGAGCTATGTACTGTCGTCTTCGTTTCCATTAGAGAATCGAAAAAAAAAAAAGTATACATTCGATCGGAAAGCATTTTCAATGCAGAGATATATATGAAACAGAATATTACACTAGATCAAAAAGTAAATAGATAAGAAAATATGTGCAGAGAGAAAAGAAGAAGGCAGAAATATGAATGGGTTTTTTTTTTTTGGCAACAAATATGTATATACATATATTAGTCCACGAGACCAGCACATTTCGAATGTAAACATATTTTCTATTTGTATTCTATTTGGATCGCATCCATCGTCATAGAGTCGCGCCTGCTAGTCGAACCCATTCGAACTCTTCGCAGCCATGTCGTCCCACACCACTCACTCCGCTTCGCCTACCGAGACAGCCGTCCGGGTATGAAGAGTGAATGCCAAGGAAGACGAGATAGATGCATACACGGAGGATCTTATAATATATAATACGAACTATTGAACATGAAGCACCAGAGATAGAAGAAGAGACAGGGAGGCAGAAATTTTATATACAAATGTATCTGTATATGTTTTATGCACATATAACTAAATATATGTATCTTCCATGCATATATGTTCCGCGCTTGCTATAGTAATATTAAATATGGAAAATGATATTTCAATATTGGATAGAAAACGTATGTACACAAGTGTAGAATTCTCGAAGGAGGTGAACGTGCAAATCGTACGCGTTTATACCAAGGTATACGTATACATGTATATTGTATATATATTTATATATGTGATCAGATATATCTATCACCTTGTGTGTATACAATTGTATGGATATGAATATTTGGCAAACGATGTAATAGTTGAGGAGAAAAAAATGGTCACTATAGTATGTGTGATTTCTACTACGATCGTCTCATGTGCCTTACGTGACTTTGTTCATGAGTATATTTTCTCATAATGAATACCGAAGATAGCAGTCCTCGCATAGTCTAGTATTGAACAAAAAATCAACGGCAAACAACGAAGCAGATGCACGGGTGGGATAAAGAAATGTTAAGTGATATAATAATATGGATGAAAGATAGTGGGACAAATAGGAAATGGAATTTAGCGTATTTACTCTAAATATGAAAATATTGACTTGTGACAGAAAATATGTTGAGAAGAAATAGAAAGGAACAGTGGCATTAGTCATATATCATAACTACGTATTCTGTGATTGAAGTATTGAATATGATGATAGGCATGATATATAGTTATTTACCACGAGATATGATAGCGCAGGTATTAATTGTTTCTTTCCAATGCAATCATATCACATGTATTCCCTTATTATAGGCGTTGAAATTTCGCTTGGGAATTTCAAAACACGTGGACGTCGTTCCAAACGTACACCCACTCTCCCTTTGGTTAACATACACGCGTGGACCTCTCGGGAAATTGTAGATGAGGCTCGATTATGTATTCCGATCGCGAGCGATACCGAGACCCACTTCGCTTGGCGCCCCAGACTGTTGATGGAGTGTTTTGTGCGCTCCAGAGAGACCGTTAAAGAGAAGTAGAAAAAGTATACAGGTATAGGTATATTGGATAGCAAGTATACTGAAAACCCGTCAGCGATACAAGAAAATAGTGCAGTGGCAAAAGATAAATAGCACGCTTTTGTCTTTTTTTTTTCCCCATCAAATTCCATTAGCTGTGATCGTGAATTAATTCACATTAGCTTAAAGATTCAATATAACTATGTATACATAGATATAAAGATAAATATATAGACCGCAGCAAACTATATATGTTTGTATATGGGATGCAGATGGGAAATTGATGAATGAAATTAAATGCGACAATGCCAATTGAATGATTAATCAGTTGCGAATCACAGTTGTTGTCGTTAAAATCATGGGTGGACAGGAGTCTGGTGGGCGTCCGGTTGAATTTTGTATTTTATCGACGCACAATGGGCGGACTGGAGTGTCAGGAGAGTGAAAAACATTCAACTCTTCTCCCCATCCATATGCCTAACATTGGTGGACTCGTGTGTTTGTTTTAGGTTGAGTCTGCCGGATGGATGCGATGAAATTCAGGGGTGAAATCCACGGGTAAAATAGAGAATGGTACAGTTAGTAAGCTGAATTATGTCGAGGGAGTGACGTAGGCCAAGATAATCACATGCCTTGTAACAGCCAGTTCATCAGGCTGGGTATATCGTGCAAAGGTTGATGATGCATCGGGCAACCAAGCTGCACGAATGCCAGGCCTCTCTTTACATATTCTCTGCTATACTACTGTGTCGGTTTCCCCTTGCCTTTACCATCATACTGTATCACACTAGAACTCTATTAACGTTGTAAAAGTAACAAGCTCACTCCAGTCAGCTCCTTCATTATCACGTCTACAATCGATTTTTTTCTCTAAATAATCCGATAATACATGTTTTTAGGTGCATTGCAAATCGAAGCATCGGAGTTGGAGGATCAAGCACATTATGAGTGTGTAGCTAACAATACCGTTGGCACTGAATACTCAGGAACAATTCAACTTTACGTGAGAGGTATTCCATCAGAATATAATACAGTCTGTATCATGTCATTCACATTGATCAGAAAATAATAAAATAATTACATCCGTTTTCAGTGCGGCGATTAGCGCCCAGTTTCTCTATCCGTCCACCAGCCATTAGTGAAGTAATGTTGGGGGCATCATTGAATTTAACGTGCGTCGCAGTTGGAGCACCTATGCCATATGTAAAGTGGCGGAAAGATCCGGCAACAGACATAACACCAGACGATAATCTGCCAATTGGAAAAAATGTATTAATGTTAACTGATATTAAAGAATCAGCCAATTACACATGTATTGCCGCAAGTGATCTTGGGATCATTGATACTGCTGCAATGGTGAAAGTTCAATGTAAGTTCAGTATTTTAGGAGAGAAAAAACTCTTCCATCTCATAGGTTTCATATTGAGGCTCACATTTTTTATCTAACCCAATTCACAAAATCAATGAAGCAATGGATTTCACTTTGAATCGCTCAAATCATGTAGAAATTTAAATTTATCAGAAACTAAATTCTTGTCATTTTTGTTGTCTCGTGATTTATACGTAAAATATTAACGATTAATTAAATTCTTGACTGGCTACGCCATTCTTTTAATTTTCACCCAAAAAAATTGCACATTATCACTCCAGATCCACTTGTTATCGAAATAAAAATGATCGTGAAGAGCATTTTACCGCCATATTTAGTTTTCATAAAAATTGGTGGAGGAATAATTTGAACATTCATATTCCAGACAAAAAAAATCATTAGAAACGAATTTTCTAAAGTAGGTGCCATTTAATTCTATTGTATCGCAGTGTTACAATGTGCAAAAATAGTCTAAATCAATACCCAGCATTGCTAATTGGTTTCAGTCTCCTACTACATGTTCAGCCACTATACATACCGTATATTTATTGGATATGCATACTTTATTGTTACCCTATGTATTGATTCAGCACTCCCGGGAGCACCAGAAACTGTCCAAGTCTCTGAGATCACAGCGACGTCAGTCAAGCTTACCTGGTCATATAAGAGACCCGATGAACTTCAGTATTACGTGATCCAACATAAACCTAAGCATGCTAATCAAGCATTCGCTGAAATATCTGGAATAACAACGATGCATTACCATGTGAGAAGTCTCAGTCCTTATACAGAATATGAACTCTATGTGATTGCCGTTAACGTTATCGGACGTGGTCCCCGAAGCCATCCTGTGTTCGTTACAACTGGTGAAACGAGTCAGTATAAAGTTTTGACTTATTTTATTATGATTCCATGAATCGATGTATGAATATACTCACACTTATACAAATTCTCCTATGGAGATGATTCGAAGGTGTAATTAAAAATCAATTAACAAACGCGCGTCTTCACCATCATACAATTACACGATCTTCAACCCTGGGTATACTATGCAAAATTTCATCATATTCATTCTTACATATAAATAACCATATAGAAATGATAGGTGACCCGCATCATGATCTGCATATACAATGAAATTATTATTCGAACACTGTATAATTGCATAAGTCGTATCGGTTCATGATTATAACGAACGTTATATATATATATGTATATATGTCCTCCATTGCATCCATCAATTTTTTAAAACTTCTCTTCAAACTGTTTTTGATGCTGTCCTTCATACGGATAAATTTTGATCTATGTAAGTAACAAGCATTACCTCTATTTATCACATTTTTACGCCATTTTTATCTTGTCTCTGTACATCGTTCCCTGACATTCTCATCGACGCGACGTTTATCCTGTCATGTACAGTATTGAAACATCGAGACTAGATATACAATAGTCTCGCTTTGTTCGGGGAATAAGTCATGTGTGTTCGTCCGATTCTCGGGAGAAACAGTCACAATGGTGTTTTTTTTCTCCATTTTTTTCATTTCATGTAACGTGCACGGAATGTCATGTAGCACTTTTCATCGGTCATGGGGAAAACACAATTGTTATATAGCGCTCATAAAGTCATTATTAATTTATTATTCATCTTTTACCATTGCAAATTGTACGAATGACAACTTCACTTTTCATCAAAATTTTCAAAATATTTATTTTTGATTCTGATTAAAAAGCAGTAGTGTTTTCTCTAAACGTCAACTATAACAGAAAGTATCCTAATAACAAAAATAATGAATACAATATCAACATTTTTCCTCTAGCGGATTCAACATATGGAGGTGCCAGTAAGTCAAACAATGTACTAAGAGTGCGCCACTAGTAATAATTCACGCTGTTCAATTCTGATCATCATTCTCCTTAATTTTATTTTATTATGGTTTTCTCTTTATTCTCATACTTGTTGTGTCGAATTCTTATGAATGTCAATTTAGCACGAGACCATTTTTGCTTATGATTGAAGAACTGAATAATTGAGATAATGGAATTTTCAAAAAATGTTCGTACAGATTTTCGCATTTTCAACATGAGCAGTTTTTTGTTTTCTATCTACAATTTATTTATTTATTTTCAAATTTTAGAAATGTCCAATTGTCTATCACATTGACACTCATAAATTCTTGCAACATTGTGAATGCCCATTATTGACAGTTCTGATTTATCACATACATATTCTCACGCTATTTGACTGAATAAAGTAGTATTTTTTTTCATCCACCAAGCACAGACATGTCACACGTACTTTCTTCTTCATTTTAATAACGCATCAAAAATAGATTACTGCAGTCGAAAATATTTTCGTTACAGAATGAACATGTGACTTAATTAGCGGTTGATGATTACAGGACCCGGTTCAGCACCGCGCAAAGTTCAAGTGCGACCGTTGAGTACTAGCACGATGGTCATCCAATGGGACGAGCCGGAAACCCCGAACGGCCAAGTAACGGTAAAATCATATTTATTTTAATGCATATTTCACATACGGAAAATTTTTATGAGGAAAGTGGATTAGAATACATTTGACGTATTATCACCGAACTTATTTCAGGGTTATAAAGTATACTACACTACTGACCCGAATCAATCGATGCAGTCGTGGCAGTCCCGTGTTGTGGACAACAATCAATTAACCACAATATCGGATCTTACTCCACATGCAATGTACACGATACGGGTACAAGCACTTACTAGTGTTGGCCCCGGACCACTGAGTCAACCGATACAAATAAAAACTCAACAAGGGGTCCCTAGTCAACCGGAAAATCTTTCGGTGGTCGATATCGGGGAAAGCTCGCTAACGCTCCAATGGAGCAAGCCAGCTCATAGCGCTGAGAATATTCTCAGTTATGAGCTATATTGGAATGATACTTATGCTATGGTACAATTAAATCGTTATTTACGCATGATAATCCCAGTTTGAAAAATACGTCTGATATTCTGCTAAAAATTGGAATTCCATTTTGATCAGGTCATATACAATTATTTTATTAATCTCCTCTGGGTCTGACGATTTAATTATTCTGGAACTCATTGTAGACATTTCAACACTGATTTCGCTCAAAATAAGACTTTTTTGTTATTCCGAATACTTACTATCAACAAGTAACCATAATCCTTATAACTCTTGTGGACCTGAAATAATCAGACTCCATAGCAAGATTGCACTGTCTTTGTCATTTTCCATCAATGAAAGAATTGTACGACCTGCTCGAGATGAAATAATATTTCTTGACGGATACCTCCAACAAAATGAAATTCATGGATTCTGTTATATTGTTATATTGTTTTTTTTTCTGTTCATTAGGAGAAACACCATCGAAGAATTGGTGTAACAGAAAATTATACTCTGAATGGACTTTATCCCAATACACTGTACTATGTATGGCTTGCTGCGCGAAGCCAGAGGGGTGAAGGCGCGACGACAATGCCCTACGAAGTTCGCACTAAACAGTACGGTAAGCACAGTCATTTCAATGAAATTTTCCCAAGCAGCGAGGAGTGCCACATGAACAAAATATAAGAAATGAATGAATTTCGATTGTACGAAACACCATCAGCAACAAAATTGGATGGTATTCGAAATTGAAATGACGCTGATGGTGACGTATAACGAATTATCGAGTGGCTTGACAGGTAGGAAGTACCAACTAAAGTACTTGACGCTCCTACAAGTAGCGTATGCTAAAAGGTACCATTCACAAATCAATCCCGTCAATTTTATATGATGTAATATTTTGAATCGCGACATATATTTATATGTGAAAAAGTTGAAGTTAGATCACCTTAATCGTACAAGAGATAAATTACTTTGATAAAAAAAGTAAGCAGAGACCAATCGGTTATTAGCAGAGACTAAATTATCGAGGCGTAAATAAAATTAAAGTGTGGGAGAGTGAGAATGATTGCATGCGTTGCAAAAAATGCCGTTTTTGGATGCTACTATATATATTTATCTATATATAATCGTATATATCATACATATAAATTGCACTAAGCACTGCATCGATATATGTGTGCATTTTGAGCACCTCTATTTTCATTCTTGATCTTAAGTTTAGTTTCACTTCGTTTTATTCAAGCGATCTATTAATATTATATTCCGTGCTCTTTTTAATCTGAGCCAAAGGTTATCTCAATATTTTTGTCAACCAGTCATATTATCTCGCCGTAATCACCTGCCTTTTGATTGTTCAAGGAATTTAAACGTATTTTCGTTCAATCCCCATTATTTATAATCCTAATGAAAAATTTTTTCGTTACGAATCTACAGCCACCATTGATCCTTGAAAATGATTACACCTGAGGTTCGTATTAAAGTACACCCACAAATTGAGATGATACGAAAAAAAAGTAAAATTTTTAATGCTCATGAATCGAAGTCATGGAATAATTTCATATTGAAATAGTAGTTGGAGTTTATTTTTGATACGAATTACAGGAATGTTCAGAAAATTTGTATGGACTGTTGATGGCTGTAAAAATATGTGTCCACAAGCTCCTCTTACCCACCTCATCTACACACCGCAATCCCAAACTTTTTGAGTTTATTTTTTTCCCTCCTATAACTGAGTTTTATACAGTACCCGGGGCTCCGCCTCGGAATGTAACTGGACGAGCCATCAGCACAACTGCCATTGAAGTATCATGGCAACCACCACCAACGGAAAGCGCCAATGGACGGATCGCGTACTACAAACTCCAGGTTGTGGAATCCGGACGCTCTGATTCGGAAGCAAGGGTTATCAAACTCACCGACACCAAATTCGTTTTGGATGAGCTGAAAAAATGGACTGTATATCGTATCTGGGTGGTAGCAGGGACCAAGGTCGGTGACGGACCTCCGAGTTATCCTATCACTGTCAGAACTCATGAGGACGGTATGTATCTGTGAGCTCATCGATATATTTGATGTGGGTTACGTGCTAGTACGAGCTGATCCATGAAATCACAATCGGTTCGTCAAAATCCAACATTATCCATTCAAGTGAAATCAATGCTAGTTTATCAAATATAACTCATGATTGGAATAATTCAAATGATTTGGAAGTACAAATTGCATTTCTTAGACCATGCTCTGCAAGCCAAATTCTTTAAACAAAGCGATGTGTCGCATCTGCAGTGAGCCAAAAATATAAAAGCCCGCCAAACGGTCTCGGATATATCAATAGTCTCGCATACTATTAGAAACGGCGGAGAGTTCGACTTTAATGTAGCAGGACTACTGTACGCCGAACTGTGAAACATCGATCGAAATTATTTCAATAATATTGCCTATATTTATATATATACGCAATATTATCTCACACAAATCGTTTTAAATTTCCCTTCTTCCCAATGATCCAACCTACCTTATACACATACTAGACTATCCATTGAGTCATCGTACGTCGTGCACAACTAAACACAATCGATTTTTCTTTTCTCTTTCAATTCCAATCCAACATATTTGAACAGGTTCGCTCATACTTGCGCGCACACTATATACTTTCTTTTATCCTGTCGTGACTGTAACAAGAGATGAATGTTTGATTTAACGATCCTGCAGAAAATATATTTCATTTGGAATGAGACTTTTTACGTCATTTTGAATCGGGACATTTCAAAATTGCGTTGAACTTTTTATTTGATGCGACGGACGATTTGCACGTCGATTCATTCCGGCTGGCTGTCGGAAAAAAAATAATAAAGGCAACAGTCGGCCCAATATTTTTGGCTGGCGAGATTTTATATTTTTGGATATTTTTGCGTTGCATCACGAGAACGAGGATCGGGCTTTTTTTTCGTAACCTCGTTCCTCGGTATGCGTCGGATTCTTATTTTTCTGTTGGAATGCTTGCGTTGAAAACCACGAGGACGGGGATCGGGTTTTTTGTATCATCAACCTCGTCCCATGGTATAAAATTTATTTCCAGGTGCCATCGGAGTCACGGATATTTCAGATGCTGAACAAACATTTTTTTTTCAATTTAGCTGTCTAATAATGAAGCGCAAAAGATAGATCTGTTTCTAATACATTTTTGCAGGTGCTCAGAACGAAACTCTCTTTGTGTTTGTGCCGTCGTCGTTACTTTTCTTTTCCTTCGTTCTTTTTAATTGCGTCATTTGATAATGAAATATCGATTTTAAAACACGCTAATGAATGCTCACGTGTATTTTTTATCTTTCCTTAAAGCATTTGCAGGAGGATGTGTCCAGGTTTTCATAAACAGCTAGTACTTAAGATTTTTTCACACTATACCTTGAACTATAACCTAATAATATGTAAACATTATTATTCCATAATTTTTATTTTTAACATTTAACGTGGCTCAGTACACACAAAAACATGTACTCATTTAATTTGTTCATTTATTCACTCGTTTTTGGCACATAAAATGACAATAACTATGGCAGCCAATTGTCCCAAGTGCATTGATAACAATAATTTTCGATGTCATACCAATATATTTGCATAATATAAATATATAAAACCAAAATAAATATTCCATTGAATAAATGAAATGGCATATAAACATGATCAAAGACGCTTTTCGCGGACAATATGCTGCCAAACGATAAAACACAATATACTATTATCATACACGGGAATGCAATCAGTCATAACAAATAACAATGAAAACATCAAACAAACTTGACTCTCACATTTCTCGAATTATTTATATCAACACAAATATATTTCTATATCTCTGATATAAGGCTCCAATGTCTTTAGTTGAGATTTAGTTCTATCGTTTGCACATGTTAGAGCATGCATTTGTTCAAAATCCCCGGATTACTGACATGAAAAGAAAAAAAAAAAGAAAAAACAACCCTACGATAATAATCGAATTATATCCCAAAAAGAAAAATCCTGCCCTCAACAATCCCTCTAACACAGTCCCTAGACCACCATTTTTCCTAAAAATAAGAAAAAAAAGGACTCCTGTCGTCAAACTGCGCCGAGTCTGCCGGACGTTCCATACCCATTATTGACGATTCCGTTCAATCAATATGTTTTTTCTTCCATCATCCCATTCGATGAATGGCATGCCGATGCATGGGATGTTTTTCGTTCTATACTACCTCCTTATCCCATATCCATTCTATTCGGCTTGCATGTTGCCCGAATTTGACTCGACGTTTTTTTTCTCTTTTTCTTTTCATTTATTGACTCGAATTATATTACGCATGGCTGCGCGAGACAACTCATGAGTATTCTTGCGACAGTCGAACTATGTGTATCTTTACATATCAAACTTTGTCATGTTCCCATTATGTCGAGACGACGAGCACGTCAATACCAAATCAATATCAATACAATCAATGATTTCTTCACATAAAATAACGAATCGAATGTGAAGAATGGAGTGTGTATCAAAACCACCATTTATCCACTTGAATGCTCTTCATCTGAAATAATGGCTGAGATGTTGAATCATCTTGATTCAAATGTCCTTCCAATAACAATCCTCATATTAATCCAATGCAGACTCGGCAGAGAAAGGCGATACAAAATAATATAAAGCACCGCTGAAAGCACCCCGCCGTGTAAGCTCGCACTTTGTGAAGCACCAAATTAATACCGCATTATTACGTGCGCGCACTTCAATCACAATTGTTAAAAGGAAGGGAATGGGGCACAAAATAGCACCACTTTACATATGTTCCACCTATGCATAAACATATTTCAATGAGTTGTTATTTACAAGTATGATATAGATTTATTCCAAAATATACTATATTAACAATTAAAGTATAGCTATTGTACGTTCGTATCTACAGACATGCATTCATACCTGAGCATAATCATTCATATATAAAATGAATATCTTATGTTTGAACGATAAGTTTATACATATAAAGGTGTATTGACATGATTTATAATAGACAAATTAAGACATTGCCCATTAAATGTTTATGCATAATGTGCAACATAATTGTGGAATCAGTTGAAGCACATATTTAATATCGTGTTGAGCACCATAGCACCGAGAGCACCCTAAAAAGCACCCAACTGTCAACTGCAATGAAATCTCAGTGTCTATTCAACGCAATCTAGGGAATTATTTTCACAAAAATATTATTAAATATTATTCTGTGGAGAAAATTGAAAAATTGTGAATTGAGATCCGAGATTGGGTTGGATATGAGACATTTTGTATGAAAGAGTGCGTGAGTGTGAATATATAAGAAGAGGTCAGATATAAAAAAGCGGAGTTCGATGAGGCCGATGGGGGTGTCTGAGCCGAATATATATCGCTTGAGGAAAAAAAAATAAAAAAATATCGAGTTGTAGAAAAAATAGATGGGCGAGCATCAAGGAAGATAGTGGTATTGAGTTAGGGTAAAAAGGGAGTGGGTTGGGAGATGAAATATAATATATTGCAAGAGAATAATGGATGGCAAAGAAGAAGATTCATCGTATGGTAAATGGGACGTATAATGTGTATTATACGTCAATGAAGGATGGTAAAAAATAAACTAATGACAATAACGATCGCGATATGATTTAGGTACATTTGAATACCAATACAATTGATTACATCGCGTTTAACTTGTTTGATATGGGAACATCACCTCTGTGCTGTATAAACAACACCTTACTTGTATTTATATGCCCAAGAGGATTTAGGTGAGCAACGTATTTTTAAAACCTCATGAAATATAATGACATAATGCTATATAGATATATGATTATTATTATTTTTTCACGCGGGTATACCCCTCGCATCACTATTCGATACACATATATTCATATATATTTACAGTTATTATTGATGTGAAGCAAAATCGATTTTGTCGTATATAAAAAGCACCCTGGCAGATGAGATTATTTGTCGTTCGAATGGTCACATATTCAAAGCTTCGTTTTTTCACATTTTAAAATTCGTTGGAATGTATCACACATTATATAAGGTCGTTTATCACATACTTTTGCCGTACGCTCTATGCATGGGACTCGACCAGTTTTCATCATGTGTCTGTAAGTTATCCGATTTTATATTCGATCGTAAACATATATGCACATGCATACATACATATTCTCATATAAATTGTACACCTATTTGAAATATATAAGGTTGAAATCGAGCAAGTGCGCATTTGTATTTTCAACGTCTTGCGCGATAATAGTGTATCATTATTATTTTTTTCTTATCTTGTAATGAGAGGTATTGTGTACTATATAAAGTTGGACTGGCAGTTTTTAGTAGGTGCAAAATTTTTCATCTACCTACACACTTGGCCCCCTACTCGAGGGCTTCGGCTTTCAATTGTATCCATCTCATTTTCCATGTCTGTCAACGTATCGTCCTCCTATAAATACAAGCATGGTACTGTTTGCTCGATTCTTTAGTTACGCAAATAATTATTGATCTACCTATCTATTAACAATATGTGGGCCATATGTAGTATGATATATACATTAAATGCTAACCATAACAGCGAGTTTCACGGTGTACAGATGCTATTATATGTATAAATTTTTAACGTACATACATATTATTATTCGCCCGTGAATGGGTGTCGCGGTTGCGGTGTGTCAGGAAGAGAGAGTGAAAGATGTACAGTTGAATGAAAACT
Organism: Meteorus cinctellus; assembly: GCA_030523045.1. Classification (NCBI taxonomy): domain Eukaryota; kingdom Metazoa; phylum Arthropoda; class Insecta; order Hymenoptera; family Braconidae; genus Meteorus; species Meteorus cinctellus. The sequence continues at coordinate 98,472 of JAPYZF010000039.1, read as the reverse complement.
TGAGATACATTAATCTATATCAACTGATATTCAAGTGAATGGAGAAATTACAAAAAAAAAATGAAAAAAAAATAACAGAAACAACAACAAATCATCGATTTATCGGAAAGCTTATATTACTTACCATTCAATCATAATATGAGAAATAAAGGATGGCGCTCGCCGCACGATATTTCCTATTCCCATCGTGCTTGACATCATCATCTCACCCGCATCAGATATACATATCTCCTGTTTGTCATTCCTATTAAATCCTCGTTATTGTCTTTATTTATATACTCATATATTTATGAGTACACGTAAATATACACTCTCAATAATTTTCGAATATATTTATGTGATCTTGTCCCTCCAACTACATAATATCTATTCATACGTAGAAATATCATCCACTATTTCAATTCCTTTGTATTTCAAATCTATCCTTTTTTTCTTTTTGTACGCATAAAATATAGGTCTTTCTTTGATGCGTCTGCAATATCGGTGAATTCGCAAATCTCTTGATTAATTGAGAAAATTTAATTGAAACAGAAGATAAATTTGACTCAATAAGTATCTTTTACTTTGATATTTGTTATGATAATGATGAACATTATTTTTCGTCACCACGCTCCATAAATTACAGACGCATAGACATGAGCCTTTAGTTATTTCATATTTGGAGTAGTGATTGCGCATGCCATATAAAAAAATTAAATATTCTCACGTCTCCCGCCTCTCTGCGACCATCCGCAGCCGAGAGAGGACAAAGCGAAATAACGACCGGTAGAATCAAATTTTGTCCGTCAACAAATTGTCATTTTTTGTCCATGCGAGAGTGAAGTGAAGCACGAACGAGTATGGATGGTTAATGGCGTAATGCCAAAAAAGTGTGTACAAGAAGACTGGATGACCGGCCAAGTAGCAGATGCAATGATCCATTAAATTGCATGAGTATAAATGAAATGACTAAATAATATTGGAGAAATAGTTGTGATAATTGAAATAATAATGATGATGGTACTGATAATAATAATAATAATGATAATAATAATAATAATAATAATAATAATAATAATAATATTGGTGATGATGATGATGATGATGATGATGATGATGATGATGATGATAAAGTAAACATTACGGTATAAGCGAAATTGTGCGAACTATATGAATGGAAATGAATGAATGTTTTGCGTGCTTTTTTTTGAACTTCGATATGTTAATTAGATGCTACCCATAAAACCAAATTAAATATTTACCTTTTACACCTAATTACACTTTGAAAATTAATTCATGTACATGAGAAGTTGATACGAATTTTCACGAGTTTTTTTCCCACTTTTTTGGCGACTATTGGGGCGCAGATGTCAAAAGTGAGTATCCATTCTACCATGAAATCATCGACTTCTCTAATGAATTTTTTTTTCTCTACTGTTGCGCCGTGTTAAATTTCGTTCCTGAATGGATATAATAATAATATTATGCTATGTCTGTCGCCAGAGACAAAGAATTTTTTTTGCATTCTTCCAACGAAGCAGCAGAAAATATTATCACCGGCCACTGTAGCGCTGAAGCTCGCGAAATGTTGATATCATTTTCAATTGAATTTTTTTTTTGTTTTCATTATGTTGGCTACCTAAATAATTTTTGCCATTCAACACGTTTGTGTGTGTACAAAGTATCGTAAAGCACAATAACAGCGATTGTTACTCGTTTCTTTTTTTATTTTGTCCTGAATTGGTCTGTTGCCATAATTATGCATTTCCCTTTCTTTTTCTTTTTTTTATTCTTTCATTTCGCTAATATTCATTCTATTACATATATATATCCCGCAGAATTCATTTAATCGTAGTTGTTGTGTTTAATATAATTGCTCGCGACAAACGTAGGTAGGCAGTGGCAATGCTGGATTATTGAATTAATTTTTTATTTCAACTGTTTTAATCGTTTAGGATTTGTGTAAATTTTCGGCGCAATCATTTAATCGATCGTCGGATACTGGACTGTCCATGACGGGCATTGTTTTTCAGGTTCACACATATGAGAAAAAGAATTCGATTATACTATATGTATATATAGAGCAGCATGTGACTTATAGAATACACTCATCAATATAAAAGTCAATTAAGCACAATTGCAATATATTAATTTCTTGGGCACAGCTTTTGCGATATGTTATGACGCACACATTATTTATTCACTCACATTACATCTTACTGTTATTATAGTAGTGTACTAATATTCTTTTTGTTCTCATCATGGACTCTCCAATACTACCGTCGGTGAGATAAACTAATCGCCCACTTGCATCCCATTATGAATATTTGATTGAATCCAATGTAAAATAGAAATACTGAATTTCAGAAGAAAATAAAACTAAGTTCAGCTTAAAAACTATTGGTATTCAAATGGGGGGCCATAGAAATAGGAGATATTTGTGGGAATAATACATTCATACATAATGTTAATAATAATAGATATATGGGGTGGGTCGACCTACTTCGCATCCGTATATGTACTGTGAAGTTTGTGTATGTATGTGTCTGATTGATTTCGGTATTTCTTCTATTAATTGTCTTTCATTTCAACATTTACCTTTTTATTTCATATTTTTTTTCGCCAACACCCACATCACTAAATCATTATTTCATTGAAGTTCCCCTTCACTATAAATTTTTAATATACCACTTACCCGCAGAAATTGAATTCTCCCTACCAGTTTTCATTGACATTGCTCCTTTTTCCTGTAGTTTCAACTCTATTTCTCATAATTTTATTTATTTCAGATATTCGTTAACAACGTAGACTGTGTTTTTAAATTATTTATAATTTTCGGAAGTGAATGATGGTACAGATGTTTGTGAGCCAGTGCGTATGCATGCGTGTATTTGTGTGTGCGAATGAGAGCGTGTGTATGCGCGTATGCTTAATTGTAGATACCCCGAGAACACAAATTAACATTGTGGTATGTTACAGTGCCAGGAAATCCTCAAGATGTCAAAGCAGCAGCTTTAAATTCTACGGCTATTAGAGTTGAATGGAAACCACCACGGGTCAATGACCAAAATGGTGTAATCAGGGGTTATCACGTACATGTACAAGAAGTGATGAATGAGGTAAATTCAAGAATGGAAAGAGTATCAATAAAAATATACTCCAAAGCACGTTATATTCTTCATGAATATATATAATTGAAATTGATTTTTTTCAGGGCAAAGATTTACTAAACGAACCAATACGACGTGATGTTCATGAAGGTGTTTTGTCAATTAATATCACAGGTCTGCAACCAGATACTCAATATTCAATTCAGGTTGCTGCTGTTACACGTAAGGGTGATGGAGATCGCTCGCCACCCGTTCACGTTAAAACTCCTGGTGGTGTACCCAATAGACCACAACTTATGGTTAAGTGAGTATTGAACAGTTTTGTATTTGTATATTGGGAAATTCTGCAACGGTATTTATATTCTCTCCTAATTAGATCATCAAGATTTTTTCACCTCTCGTTTAACATCTCTTTTACTTATCGAGAGAGCATAAACGTTTCTTTTTTTTCTCTTTTTTTTTTACCATTTGACCGTTATTGGCATTAGCTCGAATGAAGGAGTAGCATTAATCGGTGACATTCCACATGCCTAGCTACATTATTTCATGCGGAACATATTTTGAATCAATCGTTGAATAATTCAGTAAAATACTCCATATGAATGGTGATCAACAATATATATGATACATAAATAAAAGTCGTAATATCAATTACTTTGCCAGAGTTATTAAGCAAGATCCAATTGTCTTGGAGTTGGAATGGGGAAAGCCGAGTGAACCTTCTGGTGATTTGGTCGGTTACCGCGTCAAATACGGCATCAAAAACCAAACACTAAAAGCCGAATACATCAAGGACATTAACGTATTCACATTCAAAATTAAGGATGTCGGTATGTATATTGTGTAATTTTGCTTTCAAGAAGATGGATTGAATTTGAAAATGAAATATGAAAAACATTGATATCCTTTGTTTTGTTCCATGGTTATTTGAAGAACGCGGTGTTCATTACGAATTTCGCGTGGCCGGTGAGAATCAAAATGGTATTGGTCAGGAAACAGTACGTTACTATGAGAGCCCAGAAGGTGAACCATCTGGACCACCAACGAATCTCACGTATCGCTTCCAAACACCTGACACTGTTTGCGTGAGTTGGGATGAGCCACTACGTCACCATCGTAATGGGCAAATAATACGATACGATGTGGAGTTTCATAAAAAAAATGATCACAGTACAATTGAAGCGAGGAATACAACTGACACTCGCGCTGTTTTTACCGATCTTGAGGAAGCAACAGAGTATGTATTCCACGTGAGGGCCCATACTGCACGAGGTGCCGGACCATTTTCTGAAAAAATAACAATTGTTACTGAAAAAGACATAGGACGTGCGCCAATGTACGTGAAAGCTGTAGCTACTTCAGAATCCAATGTTGAAGTATGGTGGGAACCAGTACCAAATCGTGATAAAATTGTTGGTTACAAAATTTTCTATACAATGACAGCTGTAGAAGATTTAGATAAGTGGAAACAGAAATTCGTTGGTCTCACAGAGTCCGCTGATCTGGAGAATTTAGAACGTGATACTGCATATGCTATTGCTGTTGCTGCCAGATACAAGGGCGATACTCTTGGTAGACTCAGTCAAAAAGTAACAGTTAAAGTTAAACCTGATGACGTTCCACTGAATCTCCGTGCATCGGACACATCCACACACTCAATGACTCTATCATGGACACCGCCTATAAGACTGAACCCAACCAGGTACAAAGTGTCATTTGATGCAGTCAAAGAATTCGTCGACTCACAAGGCATCACACAAACGCAAATTGTCCCTCGGCGAGTGATACACTTGGATCCAACAGCGTCATCAACGACAATCGATGAATTACAACCATTCACAACATATAATGTAAATGTCAGCGCCGTGCCAGCCGACAGTTCTTATAAACCACCAGCAAAAATTACGGTCACAACGCAAATGGCTGCACCAAAACCAATGGTCAAACCCGATTTTTATGGGGTCGTCAGAAAAGAGGAAATACACGTTATTCTTCCGCAGGCATCCGAGGAATATGGTCCAATTGCATATTATTATTTAATAGTTGTACCGGAGGATAAAGCCACTGCCCATAAACAACCAGACGAATTCACTGAAGATATGATAACTGGCCAGGATACGAAACAAATTCACGAGAACTCACCATACATTGCTGCCAAATTTTCACATCGAACTATTCCATATACTTTTCAATTGGGTAGCGGTGATGTTTACGAGGGTTTTGAGAACAAAAAGTTAGATCCAAATAAACGATACAGAATATTTGTACGAGCTATTGTCGACACACCAAAAAAGGTATAGAGTATTCCAATTCATATTCCCCATTTAATTGTTCTGACGGAATGATATTAAATAAGATGTATGTATGTATTATTTCCAGCATCTTTATACTTCATCACCATTTTCTGAATATTTGTCATTGGATATGAGGGAAGTGCCGCCTGGCGATCCACCAAGTCGTCCGAATCCCGATAATCCTGTTGATGGCAATCCAGAAGTTTCTGTAACGAATAGCGGTCATGAACCGGGAATGGTTTGGGTAGTAGGTCCTATTATTGCTGCCCTAATGGTCAGTGTTTGTTTGGTCCTGTTGTTTGTAATAAAGAAGTAAGTATATAATAAAATGAAAATCAAGTGGAAAAATGGATTAGAAAGTATTATTTATGATATACGTAATTTTGGCATTCTCTTAGACGCAGGCAGCCATGTAAAGCCCCAGATCAAGCAGCTGTGACAAGGCCACTAATGGCAGCAGACATAAGTTCGAATCACGCGCCGTCTGATCCAGTTGAAATGCGACGTTTAAACTTCCAAACACCAGGCATGATATCTCATCCTCCTATTCCAATTGGTGAACTTGGAAACCACATTGAACGTCTGAAGGCCAATGATAATCTGAAATTCAGTCAAGAATACGAATCAATTGAACCTGGACAACAGTTTACTTGGGATCACTCAAACATGGAAGTCAATACATCAAAAAATCGTTACGCAAACGTCATCGCTTATGATCATTCACGAGTAATCCTACAAACAACTGACGGTATACCTGGTTCTGACTATATAAATGCCAATTATTGCGATGGATATAGAAAACAAAATGCATATGTCGCGACGCAAGGTCCATTACAAGAGACTTTTGCTGATTTTTGGCGGATGTGCTGGGAACTCCGGACAAGTACAATCGTTATGATGACAAAATTAGAGGAGAGAACAAGAATCAAGTGCGATCAATATTGGCCAACTCGGGGCGCCGAAACCTATGGACAAATGACCGTAACAATTAGCGATATTCAAGAATTAGCAACGTACTGCATTAGAACATTCCAAGTATGCAGAAATGGATTTTCTGAGCGGCGTGAAATAAAACAACTTCAATTTACTGCCTGGCCAGATCACGGGGTGCCGGAGCATCCCGCACCTTTTCTTCAATTTTTACGTCGCGTGAAGACTCTCAATGTACCTGACTCTGGTCCGCTAGTCGTACACTGCAGCGCAGGCGTTGGTAGAACCGGTTGTTTCATTGTCATTGATTCAATGCTTGAAAGAATAAAACATGAGAAAATGATCGATATTTATGGTCATGTCACTTGTCTTCGCGCACAACGTAATTATATGGTTCAAACTGAAGATCAATACATATTTATCCATGATGCCCTACTTGAAGCTGTAATTTGCGGTAATACTGAAGTACCCGCGCGAAATTTGCACTCTCATATTCAAAAATTGATGCATCCAGAGCTTGATAATATAACCGGCATGGAACTTGAATTCAAAAAATTATCGAATATCAAAGCTGATTCGACGAGATTTATATCAGCTAATTTAGCATGCAATAAACACAAAAATCGATTAGTACATATACTGCCTTACGAGTGTACAAGAGTATGTCTCCAGCCACAGCGCAATATCGAAGGCTCTGACTATATAAATGCTAGCTTAATCGATGGATATCGATATCGCAGTGCGTATATTGCCACACAAGGCCCTCTCAACGACACAACAGATGACTTTTGGCGGATGTTATGGGAACATAATTCTACAATTGTTGTCATGCTCACGAAACTCAAAGAAATGGGCAGGGAAAAGTGTCACCAATATTGGCCGTCTGATCGCTCAATACGATATCAATGTTTTGTTGTTGATCCTATCGCAGAATACAACATGCCCCAATATATCCTACGTGAATTTAAAGTAACTGACGCACGGGACGGTGCAAGCCGAACAGTACGGCAATTTCAATTCATCGACTGGCCTGAGCAAGGTGTTCCCAAATCAGGCGATGGATTTATCGACTTCATTGGTCAAGTACATAAAACTAAAGAACAATTCGGGCAGGATGGCCCGATTACTGTACATTGCAGTGCTGGTGTCGGACGAACTGGTGTTTTCATCAGTCTCAGCATTGTTTTAGAACGAATGCAATATGAAGGCGTTGTTGACATCTTTCAAACTGTTAGAATACTACGCACCCAACGTCCAGCCATGGTCCAAACCGAGGTTCATTATCTTTCATTCTTCTTACTTTTCCCTATTCCCTTCCACTTCATTGAATTATGTCGATTTGATATAATCCAGTTGCACTGCCAATTTTATGTGAAAATTTTTTGTATTTTCAGGACCAATATCAGTTTTGTTATCGAGCCAGTTTGGAATACTTAGGATCATTTGATCATTACGCTAACTGACAAGAAGAAATACGCGAGCCGCGAGAACCAATGAGAGACCGAGGTGAACGTCACATACGAAGTCGGGAGAGTACTGGTGAAAGGGCAAAAGTTCGACGTGTTTAATCGAGAGAAGGATGCCACATTGGAACACTGACTTCAATGAGTGATGAAAAAAGATACATCACTTCTTAACAGTGTGTTTGTTCGCTGTGTTGAACAGGCTCGTGAAGAAAATAAACGTTTGAATATACAGAATTGTATATTTCGGAAATGTTAGGGCGCATAGGGTCACTATTTTGAAGACAAAAAAAAATGTTGTGTTCTATGATACACTCAATTTCACGGCATGACATGATAAAGAAAGAAAATTTTTATTCTCATCCATTTTGTGAATGTCAACATTGTATTTCAGTTCCCATTCTTCTTTCATATTGAACCAGTATTGTCATGGAGTGCTTTAAACTCGATCGAACAAAAAGCGTGCTACCGCTTCCCTTACAGCAAATTAATCAGTTTTATACAATCAGGATTGAATAATTGTCTAAGTAATTGGTTGACGAGTTCTCCGACTGGATCCCGATAATAATGGCAAGCGCCACATCGTATCAAAATGTTGACTAGGATGATAATCACTAATCGAATAAGTATTCAATAATTGTGATGGCACTCTCATAGATCGATCAAGTTGGAACATATCGGAGTATGAGAACCGTTCTTCAAATTTATAGTCTCCATTGAGACTTGACTTTTTGACATTCTTTAATGATGCTCCTCCATTATTATATTTTACCACTAACTTTAAGGTAGACTGACCTGATGCTGTCATTGATTACTACTGGAAAATCGTACTGCTTTCAATATAAATTCCATGATACCCCTCGTGCCCGTTTTCAACATTCTTGTCTTTTAGATAAACTACATTTTAGAGGCAAGAGTTCGTTGCCACAACTAAATCTACTTACCATAACTCGATCGACACAAGAGTTTAACACCAGTTGATTGATGAAGTAATTGTGTATGCCCCACAAAATAATATAAATATATACAACGTTATGGGGATTTTCATAATTAATGAAAAAGTTGAATTGCAGGCAAATGTTGTAATAAGAGAGTAAAGAAAATTTCCGCTCGTTGACAAAAAAAAATTTCCATACTGCCAAAACCGACAATTATCAATGCTAATGCCGACTACGCATGATTGAAATTTTCTCATGACACTACCATAAATTTAAGTAGCAGTTAAGTAACGTTATTGTAAGTTTAGCGATGAAATTAAATGCCATTAGATCAGAATAACAAGCTGCGTGTGTGAAAAATGAATGAACGTAAACGGTGCCTATTTGTATGTGATGAAATGTACACATTCGAATGTTGCACATTTGTGTGAAAAATAATCCCGGATAAGAGCACTGTATGTTAAATGCACACAACATCCCGTATCCTTCGAAACCACATGTACAAAGTTCCAATTATAATCAACCATCAGGAAGTTAACGTTTCACTGTTTACTTTTTACGGATTTTTTCTCTGTCGAATGACAAATTCGAACACGCCTCGCACCCTATCTCTATCATATTTCTGTTTCCAATCTAATTAAACCAAGTCCGTTATTATGCAGTCTATACAGACAATAAAAATGTACCAATTTATACATTTTAATTTTATAAATTTTCTTTGCATTTTTGTTCTCAGTTTCCCACTCTTCATTTCTCACTTTGACAATCATTTATTTGATTAGATGATAGATATTGTAACGCATCAGTGTTATCCCATTATTATTATTATTATTACTATTGTTATCATTGTGATTCCCATTATGTGCAAGGATTTGATTCAGAAAAGTGATTGATACCATTCATTTCTCTTAAAATGGGCGGACAAGGTCGGGAATTCACAATTATGTGTACATAACTGCACCGTCTGTCATTACAATAGAAAAATAGCGATACGTTATGAGTAATGAGATATAAAATATTTATATGATATATACATATGATATATATGTATATGTATATATGTATCATATTTTATATATATATATATATATATATATATCATCGTAAACGTTATTCTAAAAAGGAACAGAAATTAAAATGAATAATTAATGTATGAATGATTCACAGTTCATCCAGAGAAATGAACGACGAGAACACGAGAATAATGAACTATAAAATGAAACGAGAAAAGCGCACCTTCCAGTTTTACCAGTGGCATCTAGCTTATTTGAGAGGCATTTCATATTGCAAACAATCATGTTTTCTACATATTTTTTACCAGCCGATTTACATGTTATATGACTCGAGATGATTTAGTTGTTAAAACAAAAATCCTTACATAATATATGCATGTCTTTGTTTATACCGTCTGATGCGTGGTTGCTGATTCATACATTTATACTCTTTTTGATTTACTGGACAGTTTCCAAATGCCACAATTCTTTCCGTATTTCCCCGAATTAATCATTCCGTCAACCTTGATTCATCGCTGTAAATTCGAGGTCAAAAAGCTCAATCGAAAGCATCGGCGACTCAATATTATCAGCATGTCTCGTAGGTTTTCCAAATTAATTTACGAGATGTATCAGCATTATTGTTATTATACCATAAAATCTAGTCTAATAATCATGAAATATGAAGAATCTTTATGAATTCTTTGGCGTGAAATCTTTTCGATATTGTTTGTACAATAATTATTTGAATTATGTTAGAATTAATATTTAACTACACAAACTGCTTGAACAAATCAATAACCATTCCAATAGTATAAATGTCGAAATTTTTTTAATATTCCTCCCAATTTTCATTCCGATAATTTCGTCCAATGTAATAAATTTCCGGTAGTAACATTTTTTCAACGGAATTACTACTTCCCGAACGTCGATTCGAAAGCTAAGATTTTGTGGAAAGGTTTACATTCAATTATTACAATGCATTTTAAATGATCGCAAAATGAGTTATTTAATTTATCATTAATGTGTATAAACGTATATTATGTTAAAAATATATGTCTTTGTCATGTAAGTTCTGATATTGCATCAATTTTTACATTATCAAGTAGTCAATCGAGTAATTCGTATTTCAATTAAAGATCGGTTATCAACTGATATTAAATTTTTCTACTGTTCATTTCTTCATTCATTTATTCACGGGATATATTCTCTGATTTCATACATTTTCAAAGTATAGCGTATGCGCAGTTTGTTGTATTCTTCTTCATGAAATCATATACATATACATAATACCTGAACTCGTCTCTGAGGTGAGTCCGGTACTCCAAAGTTATTCTCTTAAATATCACGTCCGCAATAAATCATTATGAGCCTATTGGCATCAGAGATAATTTTGACAGCATCAGTTGGAACTGTAACGTAATATCAATCACATTTCGGAATGATAAACTTAATAACATGAAATAGATTAATAAATAAATGAATGGGTATATAAATGAATGAAAAAATAACAAAACTGGGGATTATGTCAAATATTAAATAACATTGAGAGAATGGAAAATTATTTTGTGATACTTTCTTGCCAGAAAGAATACAACAGGCTAAAGCAGATATGGATATGGACTCAATGTTAAATAATTGAAAACAATACAAAATTGCATATTGTGTAATAGAATGATTGTGAACAAGGAAGAAATACCATGTACATTATGTATTGCCTTGTGGCGTCATTAGAATAGACATGAAAATGTGATTGTCTTGTTAAATCCTGATCCTTCCTTAAGGTAAAATAACTAATTCTAATGACTTATCAGCGATAAGGCCGAGTATCAAGGATCGAATTTTTTATCATTATATGAATCATTGAGACTCTTTCTTCCGTATTTCTTCTTTATATGAGTCATAATCTTTATACATATTATCTATGGAAACACTTATTAGTTATGTACAAATATTGGGTAATTGGTGTTTCAACACGATATAAAACATAAAAGGCAATAGTCAAGTTTATGGTCTAAATAATATGAGTCGTCTGGCTAGTCGTAGCAGATGAAGAATTTTTCGTGAGCATCGAAGCCATGACCTGAAAAAATATTATCATGAAAAAACGTCACTGCTTCTAGCTGTTTTCTCTTTTATCATTCAATGAACCATGATGAATCATCATCTTACTTACGTTTTGCATGACCTGGTTTTTCAGAAAGTCGCTCGTGGCCGCCGAGATATTTCGGTCTTTACCGGTTTTACATTTTACATAGCCATAAAGATTTGCGCCACTCAACAGACTAGCTATGCTAATCAATAATAACCATTTGAAATTGAAACGAAATAGTGCGATGAGGAAGAAAATACCCCACAGAAATGGACAGAGAATGAGTGCCAACCAAAAAATTTGGGCTTCAGACGGATTTATACGATTCTGATCGGAACCCTGAAACATCGGGCACATAGCAGTTTCATCATGAACAATTGCATCTGATTTCATGCACGAAATCACGAAATGTAACAGATAAATATGACTTAAACCTTTCTCGATTCAAAGACCCAATGACTTTGTCCATTGTCATCAACATAATTCCACCATCTCAGACCAACCATCAATCTCCCGGTGATATTTTTCACTGTCCAGAAATCCATAGACAGTAATAACACTACCGTGACAAAACTTGCGATGAAGCTACTGGTGAAGAGAGAACAAAAAATGTAGACGAAGATAGCTGCACTTCTAAAAGCCAAGTGGAAAAATGTGACGCAAGGATGTCTGCAATGAAAAATATATCATGTTGAACAATTGTGCGTTATTTTGATAATTTATTAATCCCATTATGTATATTTATACTTTAATCCACCACTTTGCACCTTATCCTCTTCTCCGAAGGCAATTGTATCGTCATCCATCAGTAATGGAACCTGTAAGTAATACAGCCATCATCCAAAAAAGACAACGCCATACCTCCACCATGATCCTAATGCATAACTAATAACATTCTCGCAACTCATGAAATACTTAATTTCATTCAATCAGCTCATAAACAATTTCATCAGCGCTTACATCAATTTTTTCATTAATTACTGTGTCAACATGCGTTGGACACGTTTCACTTTATGCGTATAACAAGGGCACTGAGCTTTATCTGCCATAACGAAATTTTGTGCATTTCTGAAGGAATAAAAGCGAAAACCCCTCATTATAATACTCATCCGCACAACAAATTCAATGCAGCTCTCACGAATAAAAGTTTTTTTATTAATATACTCACCGAAGCAGATGCCATGGTGAATAAACTTTTCGATGTTTATCGCGGTACATATAAATATATGTATGCAATACAAACGTAATATACCTATAGTGTGCAATAAAAACGATTGAAGCGACATCTTGCCATTACAAATTTCCCCTCTGACAATGAACAAAAGAGTTAGAGATACACTCGGCAGCAACAGTTCGTGAACGATCAAAATTTTACGTCGATAATCAGAAAGATAAAGTCGATCGCTTATCTAGCCGAGGAATGAAGAATAGTTTATGGTTGATGAAGTGAAATTGCAGGAAGTCAGGAACCGGACCAATCGCAAAGATGGCAGAACAGAGTGCGGATGAATTGTATATTAACTCATAATATATCGAGAATATTTTCAATCTCAACAAAAAACATCATAATAACCATTATGAAATTCAACCAGGAGTGAAATATTTGAAGTATAGCGGACAAGTGAGCAGCGCGGTGAAGGTGAACCGTTAGGTAAAGTGAAATTGTTTTATGTAAAATTTCGAGGTTGGCTGCTTGGTATTCAAATTATTTATCCTTGGATATAAAAGTTTGGGAAAAAAAACTAGTTGTCCTCGACAATAGCATTGTACGACAGAACATACAATAAACATAGAATGGGGTTGAATCGCTTGATAAACAGCGCCTACATAGAGCGTTGTTGATGAAACAAAAACGTTTCCTTAGTGATTCTACATAAAATTATATTTGTGCCTATAAGACGTCATAATCAACAAGTATTATCACTCATAATTATAAAGGGACTGTTAAAATGTGTGACGATCGCGATACTGTGTGACAGTGCGGTGCATGCTGCAATTCACTGCAATTCATTGCAATTCATATCTGATGTTTACTCTTTGGTCAATCACAGTAGATTAGTCGAATGAAATATTGGATAAAATGTAATTTGACTGTACAAAGACACATTGTACGTTAATTGAAACAATGTAAAATGACTAATGAGATAGAGGTGAAATAAACGTAAGAGTGAGATGTTTGAATGGTGGCGGTAGTGTAGATACAATACGGCAACAATATGACCGCGAGTAATGGAGTGGTGGTGATTTGATAATGTTCCGCGGCGTACCACGAAATAACATTGGGGTATACATTCCATATATAATAAAACAGTTCGGTCGGCAACACGTTGTACATACGCATCAACGTATATCAAGAATCCGAACAGATTATTCAAAATATTGTATAGTACAATAATAATCAGTGATAACCATGTTGAGGGACTGTTCACCTATCACACAGGCCCTACTGGGTACTTTATTTACGTGGGTTCTCACTGCAGCAGGCGCTGCATTAGTTGTTGTAATTCGTGGAAAACAGGTAATTTCATTGTCATTGAGAGTTTCTTCGTTTTTAAAAAACTGTAACTCCATTAATGACAATCTGAATCCTATTTAACACCATCCTCAACCATTTTTTAGTGCAAAAAATCATACTACTGATACATCTAATGATGTTTCTCAGTAACAATTCAATTCAATCACCAACATAAGAGATTTTTAATATTTATTTGTATTTCATTCCAGCGAAAATTATTGGATGTAAGTTTGGGATTCGCTGCAGGAGTAATGGTGGCTGCAAGTTACTGGTCTCTCTTGGCACCGGCAATTGAAATGGCGGAAGAGAGTAAAATTTACGGCGATGAGGGTGATTTTGCGTTTATTCCTGTCGGAATTGGGTTTCTTGTAGGCGCGGCATTTGTATATGGAACCGACTTATTGATATCTTCACTCGGAATTCAGTCCCCAAATGTGCTATTAGCTATGCAATCAGTTGGTACGAAACAAAGACGCAAAATCCATGAAAAACTAAAGAGTGACGAGGATTTAGACGATAACAATGTAATTAGTGGCGTACAAATTTCCAGTGGCAAATTGAACTCTTATGATTCAACCACTATTGATGGTATTGCTATTTCTGTTCTACTAAAAATTCCAATTTTTCTGTAGGCGTGGATAATGGGATCAGTTCAAATACGTCAATGTACACTCGCCCCTCTTTGCTTATTTGCTTTATGTAGATTTTTGAAAATGTTGAATAACCAGTTGAATCTTGACTTTCAAACAGAATTATGAAATATGCCATCACAATTCTTCTATTTCGAAAATATACATACATTCACTTGAATATTGAAGATTTTTTTCTTTGGAAACGGCTTATTGCGCATTTCATAATCTTGTAAAATATCGAACAATTGTCCACAAAGATTTGCATGCAATGTATTTATCTTTCTAACATATAAACGTGGGTCTCATGAGCATGACCTTGGTTAATTTTGAAAGAAAGAAAGAAAACTAATAGTGGTGGAACATAAAAATCGGAACGAGCAACTAAGTAAAAAACACAGCTCAACAAACAAAACAATTTATTTGAAGTGGTGTGATTGAAAGTGCTCAAAACATAATCCATCCAAATAACTATCGAAAGCAATTAAATCTATACCGTCCGTGATGCAAACCGCATTCTAGTGTAAACAAATACCTAAGCTTAATTAAACCAACAACTGTCTTATATGAACAAGACTGTGCTCATGAGACTTCTTTTGTTCTTAAAACTGATCTTATTCACCCTGCCTGCAGAGAAAATAGTTTTATAAGTGTTTTTTGGTTTATTGCGGGTATGTCACTGTTACAACTCTCCTTCATCTAAACACATTGTTTTTATCATCTATTTTACCCATCGTATAAATAATTATTTTGAAATACGTATGATTTTATCTTTTATAATTGAAACACATTAATTATTAAGACAAAATATCATTTATGTACAAACAAACATTCGATTCTAGGTTTTTATGAACAGAATACGAGACGAAGACAGCCGGGAACAATATCGCGAGGTTTAGGAGTGGATGATTTGGGTGCTGTTTATGAAGATCCCAGCGATGAAGCCAAAAATAATCAATGGAGGCGAATACTTTTATTAGTGGTAGCAATCACGGTATGTATGAACATATATCAATTTGTTTCAAACTTATTGCATGGAATTTCCGACGACTTTTCATTCAAGTGGTTTTCTTGTTTTGCTTCCTCTTTCATCCAGATACACAACATTCCTGAGGGACTAGCAGTCGGAGTAGGCTTTGGTGCTGTGGGTAGTAGTGCATCAGCAACATTCGAGAATGCAAGGTAAACTATATATAGAGAGTTTACGAGGCAAATTCTATACTAAACCTGACAATATCGAATTCATACTCCATTTCATATGAATTGAAACATGCTTAGTGTACTGGTAAAATCGCTCTGACATTGATATCATTCTGTGCAATGGAATTGACGCATATCTAATTGCCATTATGATAAAAAGATACTCCGTACAAAAGTATTGTATCTTATCGTGATATATATTGTCAAGGGGGAATAATGGATATTTTCCATCTTTCAATTTTTTTTCGCACTTTTTCATTCTGTCGGTCTGCCAACTTGACTTATTACACAAAAATATAGTTGTCGCAGACATTCTACGTTATCGACGTCCCACAAATTTGATATCAGTTGTTACCGCTTAGAGATTATATGAAACACAAGGTGGCGACACTATATAGCTCATGGTGAACTGAAGCATAACAGGAAATATGGTGAGATTGGTGAGTACGTTACGTGGTAGGAGGTCCCCATGAATGAGTTCCATGGTGGTCGCAAGCGACGCACGGCCAGAGGCAAAGTTTATTGGCACGACTTTGGATGATGTGGTGGGAGAGCAGTATACGGGACGAAGGGGCACGTGTGACCCTGGAATCCAACGAGCCCTAGGCGCCGTGCATTCCATCCCTCCCATCTCATCGCTCCACCAGCCTATCTCCAGCTTGCTTTCTTTAACACTCATTTTCTTTTCAAATACAATCGCACATACCCTTTCGAATCTCCTCATTATGTTTCGTATCAAACATTCTTTTACTTCGATCCAATTGCCGTCTCGGACCCATGGTAACTGTGGATTCCACATTTCCATTCAGTCTGGCGCACGGCCTCAATTCTACCATTCCTTTGTTTAGAAAGTCTCGACAACACAGCTTTGAATGTGGAAGAATGACGCGCCGGATGGCCTTGATAATAATCCATACTGGTACAACTAATGCTGCATTTTAGTTTTCCGATCACAATTAATTGATCTAATTTTCGCAAGAAACCTCATCGAGAAGAGACATAAATTGCGGATACATGAAATGAAGCATGAGCATGATATATTTATAAAAGAATTCGAGCCCTTCCCACTTATATGGAAGGACGTAGTGATCGGTTTTGCCGTTGTGGTCCTCTGGCGCCACTCTTAGACCAGACGCATATTTGGTGGTGTAGTTCCTGGAAGTGGCCTTCCCTTTTGCTTCATTTCGACGTATCCAAGAGCAAGTGAAGAGTTTGAGTTTTGAAACAAAAATTATTTTTCCACAGTCAGTCAAAAAAAATTTATTCTCCAACTTGTTTTCAAACAATTATATTTCAACTCGAAAATGTTAATTCTCTTGTTTATTTGATTGAATTCATTTATTGTTCTCGTTCACGAACAATCACTTCTAGACTTCTCTTCCACATGGAAAACAAGAAAGAAAAATGAGTTCGAAACAACTCGTCTTCAGCCATAATTATAGATAAATTATTGTCCATGAGTTAATTTTAATTGATGCGGCAAAATTTAGTTAGATAGTTTAGAAAACACACTTTTCATCGAATGAGCATGAGTACCTGCACACATACATGAATATATGTATAATACTTACACTTGTGCACACGTTTAAAAGAATAGAGCCAGCAGTCGCAAGAAATTCCTAAATGGACCCTTCAGTTTGTTCATGTCGCAATGTAATGTGTGCGTACGTATGTATGTTTTATGTATGTATGTATGTATTTGCGTATGCGTAGAAGTAAAGTTGACGGACATATTGTATTACATTCACATTGGCGCAAGAGACTATAGAAGAGTGTGAGACTCAAACTGCGAAAGAGGCCCCTACCTAATGTCACGACATGCTTCGGGGTCGTGTATAGTACCTGGAGGAGTTTTTGAAAGCGCTGGCACTGCCCGTCCGTTGTTTTTGTGGTACGTTGGTTGAGCAAGCTCATACCTAACTTCACTTCAAATGTGCCGCTACGACCCGACATTCCAGCGCATTCAAATGACGCGTCCAACGCTCAATCCCAGGCAGCCAGTGGTATAAGATGAACCATCGAGAATCTATGGAATGAATGGATTGCGCGTTTTCGCCGCTCTCTCGCGATAATTGAGAAATATCGAGAGAGATTTCAGGCATCCGGCGCGAGCTCAATACATAAATATGTGATATTTGTGTGCACCCGGTCGATAATCCGAATTGAAATTTACTATTTTCACTTTCATAGCACTCACGAATGTTTATTCTGTCATTACAAATTAATATATAGTATGTTGATTATCGTGTATGAGACGAAATAACGCGAAGAGACAATCAATCATTTGTGTAATCAACTCGCATGTATTCAATCGTATTTAAACGATGCAAAACTGTCTATGTAAAGGCTCACAATAGTAACGAATTGAGAGAAGAAGAGCTGGGTTTATGGAAAGAATCGGCAAGACAGTAAGTCAGAGCGCAGGACAGGGCTGAAAATGAAGAGAAGAAAAAAAAAATTGTTAGCTTGGCAACATTGTCGACAATGATACGGGTTATCATTGCCCCATTAAACTCGCACACGAAAGAAGGAGCCCTGTCGGTGTTTATCGTGATGTCAGCTGCTTCCTTCCTCACCTCCCTTGGTAGTGTTCGACCCTGCCAAGATTCAGCGTCGCCTCACATAATCTCTATGTATATATAATGGTTACGTGTCGATCGTCCCACGTCATGCCCTGAATGGGCCGTGCGCATGCATAGAGAAATAAAAGTATGTAACAAGTGTCAGTGTGTATGTGTGTCCGTTGTTGTGCGTGCGCTCATGATTTTCTTTCGTGACTACATGCCATATATACTCAACCTACTTACGCGAATATCGAGAAAACTACTATTGATTATGATCGATGGAGGTTCGAGCGTAACTCACAATAGAGTGACAAATAAAATAAATGTCAGTCCAACAACAACTGATGATATATATTGTTATGGAATGTCTCATGATTATGCAAGTCATATTGAATAAATTTTCATGTACTCCTTTTCAATATGTAAAATATAATATTATCTAACGGTTTGACATATATCGAAAGTAATGTAGGAGAATGGATGCAGATTGATGGATGCATATATTGCTAAACGGAAATAGAGACATAACATATAAAGGCCGGCGATTGAACTATTTTCGAAACCATTAAGTTACGCATTCCCTTTATCATTCTTCTTCATCATCAGATGCCGCCGCAATTCCTTGTGCAAGACAACAAATATATTGTACCACTCTACAATTCTTCCAATACTTCCAACGTCTTCGGGATCTTATGTTACAGCGCATTTCATCAATTAGCTAAATTTACGATCCGGGTATGAGAATAAAAAATGTGATATCCGGTTCGAATGATATACTTGCACGCAAATGATCCTATAGACCAATATATAAAATACAGGGGAGATAAAAATTCAAGATAGTTCATAAAAGCGAGAACAACATGAGTTAATACATATAAATATATAAATGTTTACTAATTTACTATGTTATGAATGAAATGAAGTTCCCCCTGAAAGATAACCTCAAGAGATACGAGTGTCTTGTGTCGCAAATACGCAACACTGTATAATTGACTATGTGCTACAACCTTGATCATACGGTTTATATTTACTGTGTGCGTATACGCGCGCGTGGTGTGTATGTATGTATGTATGTATGTATGTATGTATGTATGTATGTATGTATGTATGTATGTATGTATGTATGTGTGTACAAAGTGCGTTGTTGCGGCATGTAGTAATACGTACAAATGCTAGTAAACGTCTTGGACAAATACCATCCGTTCTATCGACTCGCAAATACCACGCGCGCACACAATCACATTTATCCCTGACACTCATAAACTATGTCTCTCAACATTCTGCATTACATCAAAGCACACCTCTATATAGCATGTGTGTCATTAAAATGTGCCTTACATATGTGGATATACGTGATGATGTTTAAAATGATAGAAAGTGTGGAGAGTACTGCGTTTGTGTGTGGTTCTATATATTGACAATGTACGACATCATGTTTTAACAGATCCTGATAAGTGCGGCCGTAGGAACACAATATTTGTGAACTATCTCAAGGGCATCTCAGGCTACCAACTATTCAAAACAAAGTTGATTTAAACGAACTCCCGCAAAAAGAAATTTCACATATACAGACTGGTGCTCTGAGTAAAATAATAGGAATTCGAATTGACATCGAAAACATTCCCTATTATGTCTATATATATGTAGTCTCATGAGTGAAACGTTGAAAAATAAGGACAAAAGTGATAGGGGCGTTGTACGCAATGTTTGAGCATACGGTTTGGTGCTGCAAGTAAATGCCCAAGGATATCTGGTACTGAGTCACACTCGTAGCTATGCAGATTTTTCGTAGAATCTGGGTCTGCAATTTCCATCATCTTTTTTTCTTACATTCTTGTATCTTTCCAAGAGTTCTTCCTTCCCAATCTTTATTATATATGTATGTTCATACATATAACCTCGTCAAATCATCTGTGGCGAGACGATCGATGACAACATCTCTCAGGTACCTATTGCACCTTCGGGGTGAATTTTCGCACTGTTTCACGATCGGGCGATATACCTTGTTAATCCCACGCTATTAATTTTCGCTAGTTCTAATTAAATATAGAGACTGTACATTCTTTCGGTAAAAACTATATTTTTAAAAACAATCAACTCAATTACAGAGAGATTAGTCATATAATTTTGCTTGAAAATGTTAATAAGAGTGAATAAGAGGGAAAAAAATGGTGAGTTGAGAGGAATATATGTATGGGGAGAAGGAATAGACTTTGTGCTTGTTGCCTCTGTATGAAATTGAGACTCACAACTCTAAACGATCGAACAAACGAGTACATATAATATTCATATACAAACATGGGATAAGTCGTCACTTCTCTTTGGTCGTTCCGCAAAATGTTTGACGTGTACAAAGTCGAAAAAGTCTGTGGCGCCGGTACTTGCTTCCGAATGCCTCATTATTCTACGAACTATGATTACAACGATAAACATCTTTTCGTGTTGCCTATGCACTTTATAATCATTCAGCCAGAGAGCCGTTCACGGAGAGAAGTTCCAAGAACTGGACCCGCGAGACGTTCTCTAAGCTAGTGACATTCCACACCGATATTTTTCTCGTCTCGTATTTCGTGCTTGCTCTTCTCCTCTATCACCATTTTCGATTCTTCCATCTCAACTCCTTTTTCATTAAATTCAACGCAAGAGAGCAACACAAAAAATACTAAATGACTTCTCGGACAAAAAGTACTATTAATGATCACTTTCATGACAGTTGATTTTATTTATATAAGGACAAAAAGTGACTTAGTTGTTCATATACATATTCTTGTCTGAAGTTTCATCATTATCATTGGAAATTCAACAGCAATGACTTGTAACTGCTGAGAATAAAGTGTTTGAAGGACTGTTGTGTTACCATGGACAATGAAGAATGTACAGTAGCTATTTAGTTTTTCCTCTTGTCGCGTCAGAGGTGGAAGATGAAGTCGTGAATTATAATGCAGATGGTAAAATCTTAAAATTTTAAAGAAAAAATGATTGGCCGCGTCATTGGTGAATGCACTCACGATGACAGGTGGATGTCACTGGATCTTGTATAGACAACAGAATGATGACGAAGAAAAGCAAGAAGATGAAGAAGAACATGATGAAGGAGGATGAAGAAGGATGGAGAAGGATAAAGAAGGATGAAGAAAATAAAAAAGTTCAAAGCTACACTGGTAGAATGACATCGTCGATATATGCTGCAGCCATCAGCGCGCGATGACTGGAATGTGCTTGGCATTACGCATGCGCGTCGCGTATCTTACTCGGAACAGACAAACGGGCCAGCGCCGTTATGTCCCCCCGACGACTACCTCCCGACTGTATTCATGCATCGGCTGCAAGGAAGATGCGAATAAGATTTTCAACTGAAGACTCATCAGTTATAAATGAGGCAAATATCTCTTTTCATAGGGATGCGAGCCGGAAAATCTTCACGACGTATACTTTGTATATTCTCAATCTATTACTTGATGATAAAGTCATGTCAAGCATTAAAGCACCATTGTATTACGTTGCTTCATTCCTCAGCGATGGCAAGGCCGGCTGGTGACCCCGTCGTGTTTGAGTACCTTTCGTGGCTACGACAGCAGCGACGTTGATGATTCGCGTAGATTGCTGTCTCTTTCCATGAGACGATACTATATGTCCTCTATCATCCTCTGCATCCGGCCATCAGCCTACTCTGTGACACACAAAGCAGTTTATAGAGCCGACAAACTACTATATGTGTGCATTGTGGCTATATATATGCAGGGACATGTGTCCGAATGAACACACGTGTGTGTATATGTACATAGCACAGCAGCAAATTCCTCGTGCGGGATCATCGGCCCTCGTCTCTCCCCCTTCTCTTTAGTTTTTTTACCCTTGCACTGTACTATGTCCCCTCTCCTTTTGCTCGTGCAGATCGCCGAGTGCGAAATCGAAAAATTGATCGCGCCGAGGGAGCATAACGAGGTTACCTACCGTGCGGTCTCTCCCAAAAGGAACTGAGAGGGAAGTCATCCGCGCGGGATTCTCATTCCCAAAAGAAATTGAGAGAGACAGAGAGTCAGCAACAAGTAAAGCAGGCTGTAGCTGCGCTGCTGCTGTTAGTGTTGGTAGTGTTGCGGCGGCTGCTGGTGCTGAGGCTCATTGCTCGATGGGAAGGACGAAAGGGGACCTGAAGGAGCAAGCAGCTATAAAGACGAAGAAGGAGAGCAGCGGCAGCAGCAGTCAGCGCGGGGTGCGCGGGTGAACGACACGCACGGTGGGGGTAAGGAATGCATGGGAACGAGGCTCAAGCAGTTCGACCGCGATTTGCCCGTCCCGCATTCCACCAACGCCGTGGCGAGCAGCTTCGAGTCCTGGGGCCACCAGCCACGGCTAACGCCATAGTAACTACGGCACACCATAACATCAACCCCGTGCCGCGGCGCTCTCAAGATGGAATATATCCGCGCGAGCATGACTACATAACAAAATCGCGCATTCACGTTCTTCGCGGGAGATCGTAACCATCGCGCGTTGTCGAGATCATTTACTCTTTTAGACATTATTCGCACGATTCTATCGTTGTTTTGATTGAATTCTTTCCAATTTTTCGTTTCTTCCATATCTTTCACGTACAGTACTTGCCTCAAAGTGAAGAAGAGTCATGAGATCATACTGGTATTGATTCAGATCCACCTATATAAACTTCATCATAGTACCCCAATGCCATCTCCCTTTTTATCTTATTTACGTATCAGAATTAAACATTGAACAACAATTATTCCGTTTACACTGTATATCACTTTGAGAAACGTTTGACAATTGAACAAAAAAATTAGCACTCTCTGGTTGAGACTTCTTCAATTCATCCATAGTTAAAAACGAGATGAGTGCAGTCAAAATTAATATCAAATGGCTGTTCATGTAGACAAATTATAATGAATGCCCATGAATAATATATCGCGGTATGGTTTTGCATCAGGAAGTATGATCTAATATACTGGTACTTTCTCCCGGACACCGACCATCACGATGGAATTCCTTCTCTTTCACTACCCTCGCGTGTTTCATTATTATAATTCTAGGTCCTAAACACCTGCGAAATTCTTTCACGACCTCAAAGAACAAGTTATTCCAAGAATCAGAGTGACCTCGCCCGGCAACACTCTGGTTGCCTGGTTAACTGTATATCCGCCTATGTACCTAGATAACACAAACGGAAGAGCACGAGACGGCACGCTAGTTGGCTACTCGAACAGAGGAATCTATACAAAAGTTTTGACTCGGAATATGCTAAAGTGTAATGGACCTGGTGGACATGGAATGGGGGAGGGAGTTGACATTATATTTATTTTTTCCAGCACCAAGCAAAAAATAATTGCCACATACAATAGTTCAATAACAGCCAAATGTTATAGCTCTAAAACGGCCAGTGGAGCACATTCATCGCGAACCTCATGGTGGTAGATGAAAGATTTTACCAATAGTTGTCACTCTTCTTCCACGCGACAACAAGCTCACAGAACATATTCTACAGTTCACGTAGTTATTTCATAACTCAGACAACATTGCTTGTTGGTGAATTTACCACAGGCAATTTTCCCAGTATGATTCTTGTTTCTGTTTCCTTATCCCCTTCCTCCACATAAGTCTCCTATGTGCATACTGCGATTTAAAAGCCGTAGTACATTCCTCAAGTACAATGTGACACAGAGAGTTGCCTTACGTGCTTAACGTGATGGGATCGCAAATCTCCTAAGATTTGTGTTATTTAAATTCGATTTGTTGTTTTGTCCGCGGGCCAAATGTTACGGAACTGTATGCAACTCTAGAGACGAACCAATAATTGGCTATTGAATTTATCACTTCCACTGAAATGATATTCCGGTAATGTTGGAATATGTAACGAGTGTACCGTAAGATTGCCGAAAAAGTTTGGGTTATGAGCGTGGAAATCAATATTATTTGAACTCACCTATCTTCAAATCGGATGAACGACATTTTCGTTGCCCCTTCTCGAATAGTTTCGAGTTATTCGCGGTTCCGTCGGAATCCTGCATAGATATACGATGAAGGAGCTATTCGCACCTTCTTTTGTTACATTCCAAATGTAGCTCTTATGGCGACATATTGTATTTTGATCCTCCACATAGAATCCGGGGTTTACACATCTCTGGATGTTGACTAGCAGCATACCAAAATGAAGATGGATGCGGTTAACACGTTGAGGCTCCCGAACATTGCACCTACAGCTACAAAGTTTGACTTATTTGCAACTCTTTTATTCCCCCCAGGATTTTCCCCCTTCGTCCTCCTTCTCGCCCTTTTCCATTTTGGTCAGAATTGTGACAAGTAACTTATGATATATTGTATATTTAAAAATTTGGCTGTAATAATCGTGGTAATCATATGGACGAATTGTTTGAAACATACTCAACGCTTGTCCTTTATTCTTCATATGTTTATACACTATTGCGACATCACAATCGGAGTCCAATAAATGAAATTCACACTTTTTATTCGGTGTGCACTTCAAGAAACCTAGCCATTGGGATTGGAATCCAAAACTTTCCAGAGGGTCTTGCTGTATCTCTTCCACTGCAGGCTGCCGGCTTCAGCACATTCAAAAGCTTTTGGTATGGTCAACTCTCGGGGATGGTAGAGCCGATTGCTGGTATCCTAGGAGCCGCATGCGTCTCTCTCGCAGCACCAGTGCTCCCTTATGCTCTTGCGTTTGCTGCAGGCGCCATGATTTATGTCGTCATGGATGACATTATTCCTGAAGCTCATCAAAGGTTCGTTCTGATAATTTTCATGTATGAGTACCCACTACTTCACACATAATTCCAGCCGAAATTATGCCCCCAGATATTATCGCCAATTTTCCATTTCTCCAGTCCAGTTACGAAGACAGACCGTATACAATCATGATTAACAAAAATTTATCTATCTATATATATATATATATATTCACAGTGGGAACGGTAAATTAGCCAGCTGGGGTGCCATGGTTGGCTTTCTGGTTATGATGTCACTTGACGTCGGTTTGGGCTAACAGCATTTCAACCGCTCGCAACATACAACCAACGAATACAACATGATCGTCGTTGAACCTGCACTGGAGAACTCAAGCAGTATTTGTTATTAACTCGTTTGCTGATGACTTAAAAACAAGTCCTGTTAATTCATTTCCATCCAAATTCATTCACTTAGTTCAAATTCTGGAAATGGTACATGACGATATAATCTGTATACTTACACACGCCTGTCAACTCTCTATATACCGATTTAGGACCAATCATACCTTTCGTGCTCCGTAACTTTGCTTCGGTATTTTCATTGAACACGTCAACATGTAGACATTCATTCCTTGCCAAGCTTTCCATCAACTACATTACTTGCAACCATATGTGATAAAGTGTTTTGCGAAAACTGATGAAGTCTGTTCTGCATAATTTACTTGAATAGACTTTTGAACGTTGACTAACAGTAAGTCCTGCCTTACTTTCTATGGATATTCGAATGCTCTTTTTACATTATAGATCACATTGAGCAGTATACTTAATTACTCTCGGTAAAATAGGAATAATACAATATTCACTTTGATGTTAATCTAGAGCGAATACACATGATTACTTCCGGTAATCCCTGTCCGTTCACGTACAAAACTTGCAACCTCATATATTCCTACATTTTTTGTGACTACGCAACACAAAATACGTAGTGTAATTCATCTTTATATGTGAATATGTGAAGCCCAATATTTTCTACATATATTTGTATGTAGTTGCTGAGTCTATATGTTGTTGAAGGATCATGGCCTTTCTCTTACGAAATGTTAAAGTTAGTTATAGATATGTCGTGGAAATTATGAACACTGTCGATGAAGTTCACAAGAGTACAGCCATTGTCTCTGTTGTAGCTTGGTTTATATTAAACCAGTATAGAATTAAATTGATCAACAAATTATTTTGATATTCTTCGTGATACCGATATATAAACTTATGAAGTATTTGTAGAGTACGGATATTCAATGCATTGTTATCCAATTCTACAAGATAGTATGAATGTAAAAAAAAGTGATGTCAGATGGAATACTTCGAATTTTTTAATTTTTTTTACGGTCAGAATTTTTTACGAATGATTAAATAAAAAAATGTATGTTTATGCAACATCAGAATTATCTTCCGGAAAATTGATAAATTACAATAAATTCACTATGAGACGTCACATTCAAATAAAAAGGTTTTGGAAATTATCTATATTTGACAACATTTGCTGAAATACAGTATATATTCCATGTACCCAACTCAAATCCACTCATTATATATCAGCAATAAACGAAAGAACCAGTCATGAATAAAGACATCCATTTGTGGATAAAACCGTATAATGTGAAGAAATTGTGATGGAATTGTTTGCCTGTCATTTTTGCTTGTCAATTATTTCTCTGAGCTCAAAAATCAGTCCAGTTCACTGCAGCATAACCAACCAGCATAAAGAAGTTGGTTGAATAATATGGCCCGAATGTAAACATGTGAGACCCAAACTACGTATCAACTAACTCGATGATGAATGATAAAAGGTGTGAACTATGTTGAGATTTGAATGCTCAGTACAACCAGTTATAATCTGAAGCTCATGTGGATATTTCTAGAGCTGGATCATGATACACAGGAACATACGAATCTTCATATATTCCTTTAGAGCTATTGTCCGGTTAAATTGACAGAAAGATTCCAGATAAGGTATGAATAATGCATCATATCACATTAGAATTCAAATTCGCACACAATGTAGCAACTGCTCACACTTCACCGTCACTATACAGACATTTGGAATAGAATCTGTATGATTTAACTGTTTCCAGAATGAATGATGAACTTTATGGCCGGGGTAGCCCAACACAACAAACACCATTTTAGAGTAAGTATTTCTATTCCGAATATTTCGACAATATGAAAATATGGGATACTAACATTCAACGGAAGCACAAGTTCAATCCAATACAATGATCTCTGTTCTAACACATAAATGATACGCGGCCGCGTGAGTTATCGATTTGTATGACAACGGTATTCATGAAATTGACAAACATATAATGGAGTAGAGCATATATCTGAAAACGAATTATCCACCACGATGAACGACCTAATGAAATGAAATGACAAAAAGATATAACCTTGTGGACATATATGTGAACAGAGACTTTCAGAGCATATTCTCCATATAACATACATATTTTCTTTTTTATTGTACTGCTCTCCTATATTTTCCCGGCTACTTCTCTTTCTCTTTCCTCATCACTCTTCTCTTCACTTTTCTTGTCTCTGTTTTAGTTCTATGCTTTGGATGAAATTGGCGGGCTCACATCATTTTCCAAGCATCGACATCTGCATGCATTGTTTCATTCACAAACATACTATATATATAAGAACGGAAGAAAAAAAGTGTGTGTACACAGATGTTTATATACATATGAGTGGTGTGTGTTAAGCAGAAATTTTTTGTTGTTGGAGCCAACAGTGATGAATCCCTGCGCATTGCCCTCTTTGCATCTCCCATCATCATTCGTTCTACAATCCATTCTTACCACACCGACGTCTCTTCACAATCTTCCTGTTCACTTCACACTCCTTCAAAGTGCAGATCGCGAGCTGCGCTGCCCAGCGTGGAATGTCACGGCGACGGTGATTACGTAATCGTAGCTGCGGTGCAATCGTGGGTCACGAACAACCACCTCACTCATATATATATATATATGTATATGTGTGTATGCGCGTGTGTGTGTGTGTGTATAACTTACCTTCTATTTCTCGATCTAAGTGTCTTTCATTCTCACTCCCCCACTCTCACACTCTCTTCCTCCATTCCTCCATTCCGCCCAGTCTTCCTTTTTCTCTTCCTCCTTTGTTATGCCGTGTCGCCGCATCACTCTTCGCATTCCATTCTTTTTTTTCTTGTTATTTAATCGTGTTTTACCGCGAAATTCAATCCATGCCGACGGAAGAAATTCATTTAGAATGAAATGTGAATATAAAATAATATATATACACTGCAATGAAGTATTAAATGACCCTGATGAGATTACAGAAGATAAAAAAATTCATTTTCTCAATTTCTCGAAGTATAGTGGGCAACAAACTTCCAACAAGGAATTATCTACAGCCTCAGGCGAAGAGCGGAAGTCGTAGGAAGAATTCAATTGTATGGCTGCAATTCACGAGTGTGCAAAGAAGACAACGGCAGAGAATGACAAAAATGAAGTAAAAAATGAGAAGATAAATACATGTATTATAACTGTACAATTGTATATTTGTACGTCTTTTTCCATTTTTTTTTGTATTTTTTTTTTTTTTTGTTTCTTGTTCCGCCCGGAACACATGTGGAAAACAGCAGAGTTGATTGGAGTGCCGTGTATGCATCCATATATTTAGGTTACACGAAATATTACTCTATTGATAAATGAATGAAGATGAAAACTCTGTCGCTTTGTTTATCATTACTTTTATACAACCATGTCATGGTATAACTTACAAATTAAATAATGCATTTCAGAGAAGCAATTTATTGAATATGAGATGTGCAATATGCAGATGATATATTTCAAGTCAATATTGGAACAAATTGTAATGTCGATGTGTGCATGAATCATTGTTGGCATATCAATTAGTCAGAAGCAGGGAAAGATATATATATATTTACCTCATGATTGTATCGAGTGTGAAGATATAAATGGAAGTAGCCTTAGAAGCATGTTGGGTGTTGATTACTTTTGGATCAATAGGTACGAACGATACGAGTAAAGGGGCTCTCTAATGGCATAACATAAGTTTGTAAACACGTATTCATGCACATAGCTATGCATATACTATCGTTATACATATGAGATGGAAGCGCAGTGGTGTAGTCGATCGCATTCGGCGGTGAGTACACATGCATCGCCCCCTCTTAAGGCTCACAAGACGTTCTCTGTATATAGAAATATATATAGAAACAGCGACGGCGGAACAACACCGGAAACGTAGAAGTTCCGCCCAGGGCCCAGAGGGTCACCGTCCTTTGAAATCTAAGATGCATAAACTAAACTATGTATTTTTCTGTCCATTCTCTCCAATAAACTCTTTTCTCACATACATATATCTTATATATGAGATTTTTAACAAGACTTTATACAAAACATTACATTCATATTCCAAATTCACATATAATATTTCAACAATGACATAATATTTGTCGTGAGTTTTATATGCACAAAATATCTGTGGAATGTTTCCGCCATCGAGAAAATTCTACAGTACACAGGTGATATTCGGTCTCGTACGTTTTATGAATGGAACTACTCCGAGAATACGTGGTATGTGTATATGTACGCCGTTGCTGCTCGTACATATTGAAATATATGTGGATGTATATGGTCGTTATGTAGTGAGCACACTATGAAACGGAGCAGGGAGCCACAAGCGATGCAAGCTACAGTATACTATAACAACTTGCATAGCTACTCGGCCGTTTCATACCACGCAGGAAGGAAGTTGCTGGCACAGCAAGTATTGACCCTTCCTCTCTTGGAGCGTTGACGCTTCCGCATTAGCACGTCCCGGTCAACACTTTCTCGACAGGATGCTGCATTCGAGGAAGTGTAACTTCGTCTCGCCATCTACAGGGTGCTCCCTAATCATAGCGATGCATCGTGCATTAATCATTGTTCAATTAAGCTAACCCAACAGCACGCGTAAACTCAAACTTGATTGAGTATAGATTCAATTCTTATCTCATCGCGCGAGTTTGCACATTTCACTCCATATCATCGTGTGACTGTCGTTCATTATCACGAAATACACATTATGCTGAAAGAGCATTAATGCCCTAGTTATTCCAACATATATATACATATTCACATGTTTATTTATGTCATCGAAGCTTAATAACATACATCTCATTTATTTAATTACTTTTATTTTTTTGTTGTGTTTTTTTCTTCCTTCGTAAATGAATTTGTGAATATACGACACGGCATACATGTGAATTTCTTGACTCTCACAACCTCTACTATCTCTCAGTGAGTATATATTGTGGGCTTTATCAACCGGATGAAGCAAACAAGTTTCACGGGATTTGTGCTCTTCAATTCCGCAGAATATATGACTCAAGTTTCTCAAGAATCAAATAAAGAATTCAAATTATTTTTTCATAAATATTATATCACATTCAAGTTTCACTCTACACATCTAGTAATATACAATGAAGTTCTATGGGACAAAGTACTGTATTATTTTTCTTAGGCCCCCCCCATATTCTAATTAGCTACTTAGATTGTTATCTATGTCAATTTGACACATCATCTGCGTTGGAGTTTCAAATGTAAATTACAATTATCTGATAGATCAAAACTTCAACTACATAGCGAGCATTGACAAAGATTCCGAGTTGGTATTCAAAAACATTAGTTTTCAACATTAAAATTTTCTCGAAAAAATGTGGTGTCACAAGCGTGACTGGATCGTAGAAATATCTATAAACAAATGTCTTTGAGAAAATGATTAAAATTCAACATTCTCTCATTTTATCATATGTATACAGTTGCGACAATCGTATGAGAATAAGATTGAAATAAAAATACTCCAATTGATGGGAAAAAAAGATTAGTAAAACAGGGAATAACATCAAAGAACAGATAGATTATGCGAGAAGGATGGAAAATTTTCAAGGTATACATATATTTATTATTATTGACTATAATCTTTACCTGATGCTCGAATTCAAGTTTACGTCGTTGCGCTAACAAAACGAATACGAAGTTTGAAAAGCAATGTCGGCATTCCGACTTAGACCAGCTCTATAGGCAGAAACTAGCTCTCGCTATTTCTAAATCCATTTTGTATTTTCTATTTTCACGCGTCAGCGTAGCAACGACCACTTCATTCGTCCGTTATATTTCGAGACGTCTCGCCGCGACTTGCCGTCCGATCCCCGACGTCCACTTCCTTCTTTTTATCTTATATCTCATTCTTTGATTTCCTCTTTTTCTATGAATCATTCATCCATTCACGTCATATGGACGCATATTCGGATGAGACATTTCATCATCGAGTTATAAAGACAAATTGATACATAATACATGGGGGAGAATGCCATGAACAGATGCGTAATAAATGTTGAATGCACACGCATGTAGATATAATGTACATTGAGCAAAAGAATTCAATTGCTATGCATAATGATGTTGTGCCAATTAGAAATAATTTATTGCAATATATGACTATTACTGTACTAGAAATCCAAGTGTATTATCATAACGTGTCATTTCCTATCCAAATCATTGTAGACACTTGTCGAACACTCTCAGGGATATAACATTTCACATGGGGAATGGTACTCACTTGCATATCCCATGCGCACCATCAAATACTTGCAACTTAATACAAATAACATTCTTTTGTTTATATAATAATAAGACACGTGGTAAACAAAAGAGTAATTTTCGAGTTGATAAAAACAATCAATATGAACTCAGGTTCATTATCCTAAATCAATTTGGGTCAGTAAAAGCAAAATTTGTTTCTAAATGTATTTTAAAGCTTGAGAGCGATATGAATGCCATTTATTAGCTGACGAAAGTTAAGACAATTCGCATACGTACGACATTTGTCATTTATTATCTATCATATTACAATATTTTTATCATTCCAAAATTGTCTTAAATCAAATTGAGTTTAATTTTCGGGTAGAGGTATTTCGTGCAAGGCGCCAATCTATACCACTTCTAACTCGAAAAATACTATTAAAATTACGATTATGTAGCCTTGAAAAGAAAAGAATTTCACTACGGTAAATATTTGTTTTCTATGGTAATTTGTGTATCCCACACAGCTATCGCAGTACAAGTCCATATCTCGTTGCATATTACGCACCTTCGTCATGAATAATACATCGATTTCTATGTGACTACGATATTTTCGGCGTTTACTAGACATTTGTATCGGTAATCTATGGATTTACCCAAACTCTACAGTATTATCAGATTGCTTTTGCGAACCATGCGTCGAATCGATAAATATGTCGGATTCTGTCCGGAGATAACGATATACGTAAAGAAGTGGAGGATCATTCCATTTTTTATTGTACAAAAGTTTATCCAACATATTATTTTGTATATTTTCATTTTCTCGCAGTTTTATTGATACAATGCCACTGTTGTCTTTGATTGATTGACGCAATATTTCCTCACATTGAAAAATATTCGGAATATTATGATTTTCTCACGGAAAAAATAAAATAACTTGATGCACAATGATAATGAAAAACATTTTCATTACATCATTGCATCGTGGTAATTTTCGAAAATGATTATGTTAACTTTCATACGAATAGATTTTGCAACAATGTCTATATCGATGCATGAATTGAATCTTTTCGCAAATTCGATTTTCACTTCAATATCCTCAATTTTGTTTTTTAATAATCGTAAGTTTAGCGATGTAGAAACAATCTAAACGTATCTTGATGGGTATATCGATCGATGTGGTGTTTGAAGAGATAAATTATTGTCTCATTTATCATTTTCATTGCGCCCCGCGCTTCAAGAAAATGACGTGAAAAGTTTTCAAATTTTCGATTGATGGAAGGAGAATTATAAAGTTCATACTATTTTAAACTTTGCGTAACCTTTTCCGTTCAGATTGAAACAATAATTGTCACCACTGATTCAATTTCACCTACATGATCCATAATTAATTGATATCGTTATTCATAACTTATCAACGGTGCGTAAAAACAACAACAATAATAATGTAAGATTCATAATATTCAACGACTACCCAGAATTTCGAGAGTTCTGGTTCATATACTCTCTCTCGATTAATTCATTATCTTCAATAATATTCAATCTCAAAGAATTAGATTCAATCCTTCCCAGTTACAACCACCATTTTGTAGTAATGCGGTGAGAGCAGAAGCAGCCGCGAGATAGCGCGTCATTCCACACGGCGCCGTTACATTAAAGGGGTTGTTGGGGGGGGGGGGGGGGGGGAGGGGGGGGGGGGGGGAGGCAAATGTGCATGTGAATGGAAAAAGATTCTCTTCATTTATTCATTAATTTTCTGTCAATTTGTTTGATCGATTGGGCAATGTTATCAAATGGTATTTTTCATTGTTGAATGAAAAAATACAATGGCCAAAGGGATGACCTCACTCGATGAATTGTCGATGATTTTTCACGCGCATGAAAAATGGAATTCCAACGGCGTCGACGGCGTCCTTCTATTCGTTGCCGCGCGCTACAAGTACGGTCTCGGTTGGTCTCGGTCCTCAAGTTTCCACCTCGGTATATGTACCTCCATCTCCTCTCCCCATCCCCTTCTCTCATCCTTCGCAGTGCTCTCTGTCACAAAGTTGTGAAGGTGCCAGAGAGGAGGGGATGCTCAAACGCACGGCCGGCTTATACTCAGTCTCCGTCCGCCAGCCGGCCATCTACAAAAGGTTGGCTGTCAGTACTGAGTTGACGCTTTTACCACGCGCGTAAGCATCCTAAATGTGCGCTTTCGAACGCAAATAACCAACATAATTATTTATCATAAGCATTATTATTAAATACTTCTTCATCCATAAAATCATAATATTTAACCAACTCTCGAATTATTCATTACAAAGAATTATATCGCAAGTGTTGTGATATCGAGAAGTCATATAGTCCAACATATCAAATACTTTACACAAGTTGATTGTGCAAGTTATTGCGTCTTGTGACGATTTCATCTTCCAGACATTATTTATGTAAATGTTTCAATTTTACTGAGACGGAAATTGTAGTAGTGAAAAGTGACCGACACACGAGGAATGCGGTGTGATATAGACGAGGACGGAAGTGAAGGCGGATTCTCATGGTGATCAAATGACAACTTAACGAATGAGGTATGTTTCAAGGTCAAAACATTTGCTAGAAAACATATCGCCATAATGTAGGAAATGTATTGGCGGAATATTTTGTAATAAAACCACGATTTTGCATTGAAATATTTCACATACATGCATGTTGTAACTCTCTTACGAATATCATTTGCGTACGGGAGGAAACGAAAAATTTTCATTCTAAAGTTTATTCTATCAAACTGCAAAGACAGACACAGTTATCATTCGCGGCAGACGCAATTGCAACAGGTGTCGGGAATTCATTACCAATGTCATATTCCTTGATTTATTTATCGTTAATAACCTATATAAGCAACGATATATACAATTGAGACAAGGATAAAACGATTTCTCACTCATTGATGAATGAACAAATTCCTAAGTTCATAGCCAATCAAACCAACGGGCGTGAAGTGAAATCATTTGGTGTAGCAGAGCGCGATTGGTGGGGAGAAAAAAAAACCGTCCTCACTCATGTTTATCACGTAAATATCGTACACGCGCACGTGCGCGCGCATCTTTACACGAACGATGCGCGTGCGTGACGACAGGAAAGATCTTTGAATGACTTCGATATGGTGCAAAGACCAAGGCTTTTTGGCCCTGATATCGAAAAACCCAAGATTTAATTCCACAATTTTATTTATCACCATTGGATATTGACTTATTTCTTCAATGAATTCAAATATAATGAGGTGGTCAAATTTTCGAATTTGGATTTGCAAATGCAAGTTCATAACTGTAAATACCAATGATTGGCATTCTATTTATATATTAAGTTTTTGTTGATTTATTCTATTGAAAAATGTCTATTAATATCGTTATCAACCGTCTCTGAAATTTAGTTGCTCGTAATTGTCGCAGATTTCAAATTTGACGTTTGAAAAAATAAAAAAAAATTGACTTTATTTGTATCAAGAATCAGCACACCTTTGCTATCAAATTTTTTTAATGGTCCACAACCAGCAGACTTATTATTCTGAGCACAGAATAAATAACACGCACTATTTTCAAAATATTTAATAATAATAATTAGAAATCAAGCAATCAAACAGAGGCTATCATTTGAATTTTAATTGATATGCATTGATAACAAATTCAGGCAATCAGGTAATTTGATCAAAGTTCTGGATTGAATCATAATATCTACGATTTATGTGTGAAGAATCGGAAATTATTTGTTTACAGCCATTGCCATTGAAACAAGAGTTTGTGTTTCAACACATTTTCGTTTCATAGTCAGATCGAATTTTCCTTGACCTCCTCACAATGTACGCATTATTTTTTCAAATTCGGCAAATCCCATTTAATGTCTTTCATTTAGGAATTTCATATGATGATGATTGCGCATTCATGCGAAACAATCATGAAAATACAACATTTGATATTGATAGTAGGGATTAATGCTGAAGACGTGAGAATAGTTGAATGACTGAAAAAAAAAATTAAGGTTAATGTACCGTAAAACAGCCAACACATAATTGAATAGATAAGGATCATAAATTTTTTGGAAAGTAACATAAAGAGGCCGCGCCAAGTAGCTCTGGCGTGATATTGGTATAAGGCCCACAGTAATCTATTTTGGTTGTGACGAGCGCCATGATTTTTCTCGATATGTGCAGCTGTTTCCGAACTATGAATAATTCCCCCATTAACTCCACTCTAATATTTATCCTAATATCCTTCTAAATATTAGCATGGAATAATTGTATCGTCAATATGAAGAATCGAATGTTGAATTGACTGTATCAACACGGCAAATGATGGGACATATGTTTTTCCGTTTCGCTTTCCACTCATATAATTATAATATTTTCGAATACCACTGATGACTCAAATTCCGACGACGGTTATCATGGTTGAACTTTGAAGGCTGATTGCTTTTCATAAGTTCATCTATACAGTCCTGACTCAGTAACGCCGTCTATCGATTGATGCCTTATCCTGTCGTATTTTCGTCCTTAAATGAATCATTTTAATTCATTCGCAAATACTAATTTTCACGAAACGTGAAACGCTTCATTTAATCTCCTTGTTTGTAATCCCAAAAGCACTGAGATTTATCTATTTGCGCCCCTACTCTTTTATATGAAGTTGTCATTTGGATG
Source organism: Meteorus cinctellus (assembly GCA_030523045.1). Lineage (NCBI taxonomy): Eukaryota > Metazoa > Arthropoda > Insecta > Hymenoptera > Braconidae > Meteorus > Meteorus cinctellus. Next base: position 61,788 of record JAPYZF010000039.1, on the reverse strand, counting down.
ACAGTTGCTGAGTGGTGAGATTCTTCATGTTAAACGATCCTTGTCGATATTCATACGGTATGAACAGTATATATATATATATATATATGTCTACATAACTATTGTTACGGAAGGATGCATATATATATAGATACAAACTAAAACTGAAGGTGTGCCAGCTTCGACACAGAGCCATTATAGCATTCTAATTAGTAATAATGGCATAATTAGGATTCGAAAACGGTATTGATGCACGGTCTACTGCAGTTGCTACAACATTTTTCGAGTGCAGTGTATGTTGTATTGGGTCGCCAACTCCGCGACTATAATATCTTGTTGATAACTATGGATATTCATATCTACTGATTATATATTCCATCATGTGTCAGAAAAATCATTATGAGTCATTGAGTTTTCATCTCATCTTCATTTATACCCGTGTCACGTTTGAATTATCAAAAGTCGCCACTGCCGTAATACTCTTCTACCTATAAATAGTCACGTTATTTGCTTCTGTCTGTTGCCGAGGTTGGAAATATCTTTATATGTTAATTGTAAATGTATCTGTGTATACTTGTACATACATGCATAATATGGTGTCACGCAGTAACTATGCTCACTTAGTCATCAATACATGGATACCAATATATATGTATAGGTATCGACTATCGTACGGATAATGTTCATTTGTTAGATTCGATAGTAGTCAATATAAATGAACTAGCAGTACATGGGACCATATTCAACGCTTTTACCACAATTTTTTCGTAGAAAATAACATGAAGTAACATGATCTCGCGATAATAGAAGCGCTATGGTTAATAAGGTTGATACGATAACTCTAGTGATGGTGATAGTTGTATACGAGGATACGCCGATCGGTCAAGTTGTTGTAGAAAAAACTTTGAAAAAACGTTAGAAAACGAGGAAGAATAAACACGTCCAAAGTTCAGTAATCAATTTGTTCTGTGTAGACTGAATTTTTCAACAAGTTTTACACTCTAGTAGTATCAACAATCCCCCATATTATTTCCACGCTTCATATTTCACCTATGTCTTCTATATCTCATGAGATCGAATTACTTTGTATTGGTATTTTTTTTTCACTCTTATATTAATGTACTCGCGAACGAATTTGTTCAATTCTCACTGATACAGAGGTCTTATCGCATTCCTCAAATACCGATGGCGTTATCAGCACATATACATACGAAATCGATACGAAATCAGACGCCTATGTGAGCACCGCTGGCCACATCATGCCTTTAGATGCCGCTACGGCGTGTGGCTCTTTAAACTTTAAAAGCCAGTTGGTATCGGCCGCAATATTATTGACCGTGGTGCGAGCAGCGTTTCTATGACGTATACAATCACAGCCATGTCACCCAGCATCATATATCCATAAATTCATACACAACATGACATGTCCATGTGTTATTTTGCAATAAGCACTTGTATTTATACGGTAACATGAACTTTTCTTTCACTATTTACTCATAAACGGAATTTCCGCCGTATGAATTTTCTCAAAAATTCTGTCTCCTGTGATAACTGAATATTTGAATTTATCTTCATTTGTCTTTTCAGCATTCTCAATTTATCAACGTTGTCGTGCTTTCATTGAGAAAAAAAAGCGATAATATTAATCGTTTTCATGTCAGAGACCTTGATAACAGGAAGAATGATAAAAAAATACATGAATATGACTACTTAATGAATTAATGAGAAGTGGCAAAACTATTCTCACTGTCTTATCACCAATGGCCTCCTTCGACCTGATACCACTATGTACTGTTGTTTCTCCCACTCTCACAAGAGAAGGAAAAGTTACAGAGGGAACATCGAACGCGACATAATTGGTTTTATTAGTAGATTGCCCGCTACCTCTCGCTCTTACTTTTATATTCACTTCACCTCCAAACATACACCACTAATTTTCACTCTATACATTCCCCATAACTTTTTTTCTTCTCTTCCTTTCTTTCCATTCTTCTAGTTGCACATCTTCATCTACATGTACATGCATATGCATTATGTATATAATTATCCCACTTCACTTTTTCTACAATCGCTATGAAAGACTTTAAAGGCAGTTTGGTTTGGGCTTGACGACGTTATTGGCCCGGGGATTGGGCCAATCATCAACCGCTGATGGGACAGCGCATACATCTAGGCATAATAATGCGATGTGACGTGAAGAGGAGCGTGGGAACTTTTGTGTGAGGCACAGTGGTGCTCATCTTCCCATGACACACATTGCTCCTTTATTCATCTCATCATCCATAACATGTTTTATGTATTTTTTTCTATTTTAGTTGTCTATAGGGCAATTGAGTTTGTAATTCCCGAATGAATTTTCTTCCACTTGAAAAAATATATAAGAAGTACTCGTTGATATATCTACTCACTAACTACGTCAATGTAGATATACGATTGCAGAAAAAAATGTGAATGATCACTGTGACCATACATAATCCGTTGTTCCTCATCAAGCGACAATATATCGGGCTTCAAAAGCAGCTGTTTGGAATTTATTAATCGTGTCTATTATGCATTCCTCTAAGCGGGTGATGGACAATTCCTATCTATAGGATGAATCCTCCATTAAATATACTCAATAATCTCATTTTGTTCCGAGAACCTTCTTTAATTCAGTAAATAACTTTATTAGAATTTGTTAATTTCAATGCACATGCAATGCATATAAGTATTTAATTATTTTGTTTAATATGAGCTTTTCCCATACCACAGTGTATCAGAAACGTAAAGCTTAGATTTTTTTCATTGTTAAATTAATGTTTCTCTTCTTGCACTTTCAGATTATATACCTCGTGCCTGTATACTATTGACAATTCAACATAATCACGTTCGCGGCATTCCCATCGTGCTTATTGTGGCGATGAAATTCCACTGTCCTTCCATGATGACCCACTGACCTAAAGACTATTTATTCCTTCACTCGTCCACATGTTCGCGTGCACCAACTTCTATAACCACAGTCCGATATACTCGCGGAGGTCATCAACCCACTATTTTATTTTGTTAGTTTTTTTTTTGATTTTTTTTTAAATTTTTGTTTTTTTTTAGAAAGCTTTCCGTGTGTGTTAGTGGGTGGAAAAGGAAGAGAAGGAGTCGAAACCTGTACGCCACGCGCGAAAATATACTCGTTTTCGTTTCGGTGTGCGTGACCTGAAAGTGGGACACGCGCAACTCGCATATATGTCAGACGCGCTTCCGGTTTCATGACGTCATCAGTATAACTTCCTAATTTATACGCGTCGAATTCCTTTAATGTCTCCATCCCCTCATCATTCTTCTGTCAAGATACAAGAATTGTATTCATATCCATAAAATTGTGATGAAATGTTTCTCATATAAACAATTGGTGGGACTAAATTATCTCATACTTATCCGACAAATAGCTAATTAATATTATGTGTTAAATACTAGGGCTGAATTTCATTCGAAAAAAGATATAAATCATTAATTCAATCATTCTTTTTTCATTCATACATAGTTCATCAAATCATATCACAACACAGCACAAATGTAAATTTGGCTAAAAATCAATCGCGATCTATCACATATTCACAATGGCAGTGGAAATGCCGTGAACTATATATAAGAAAGAGAAAAATGTAGAGACAGAGTATGCCCTAAATTTCTCTTGAATTCGGCCATCGGAGTATAATTATGATATGTCTCTAATGGGATATACGATTGTGTGCTGAAGAAGAATTAGAAGAGATTCATGAATGCAATGAGTTATTTGGATTGTGTGTTGTAACAATATGAAATGGTAATACGTTTGCTTGGCACGCAAATGAGTAGACATCATCACATTAATATGCTTATACACACGTTGACGCGATGAAGGGGCACAAAAACGCCCACAAAGAACAGTCTCTCAATACTTGTTATACTCGTATTGGGATGTTGTATGCATCAATGTGGCAATGATTTGATACCTCACACATCACCAATGAAATTCCGATAGCGGCCTCACGTCTATATATCACAAACTATCGTAGTCATGGTCGTTATTATTATCATAGTTGTGGTGGTGGGTTCGTGGGGTCGCGTGTGTACACAATCGACCCTGATAATTCTCTTACCTGTTAGAACGACACCTGCGTGCTCAGCGAACGGCTGACCTGTTGCTTATAGAGCCATAACGCACATGCGTACAGTATAGAAAATAACGCTGTATCATGAGAATGATTGTTCATACAGATAGTAATATCTTATACACACATGTGCGCACATCTATCTACATATCTTTGACACTCCGACACTCCGAAGACACACGAACAATTTCATACAATATTGAAAAATGATAAAAAAAAAGTAAAAAATCACTAGATTAATGTCAAGTAGTTTGAATATCGGGAATAACGGACGTGTTTTTTTTTTTTTTGGTTTTGAAAATTGGAGACTCCTGTGATTGGTTGATTTGAGACTGAGAAGTTTATATCTGGAGAAATTGTCTCTTCAGTAACTACAAGGTTACCTGGTTGCTGAAAATGCCAGAATAACCTCGAAATTATTATAAGACGATTAAAAAAAGCAATGTGCTATCAACCACCAGATATGTCTCAACGACAACCAATTGATATCTATTTTATTCTATACATACATACACACATAGATGGACATATATACACGTATAACATTGTGTAAATGTTTATAAACATTTATTTAAATCTCACATGGGTATACATACGTTTTGTATCGCTATAGATAGATGGAAGCAGGCAAAGACCCTGAAACTTACATCTTTTTTTATTTCTTTCAAACATTAAACTAGGTATGTACCACACTATGTCATCGTCATAAAGCATCAAATTACGACCTGATGCAATATGTATGCATACGGTATATAATAAAAATATACTCGCGTATATGAGTTATATCTTCATGAAGAGTGTTTCCTTTGTTTTTGGCGTTTATAAGAATGGAATCGACTGGATTTATGATTAAACAGTCGCTCCACAATGAGCAATGATATATTTCGTCGAAGCAAATGCAGTACAGAATATGTTCATCAAGGAATCCTGCATCGATATGTCAATGATAATGTGAATAAAAATCATTTATGTCCAGTTGACAGAGTCGGCGCCCGGACCTCTCCAATAGCTAGAACCTTGCTCTTTGCAATAACATGTTTCAATTCGTACCGGTGACCGTATACATTAACAGTTAGTTATGTTGAGATTCAAATTTTCTCTTGATTTCTAAAAGAAATTCTCTGTAACTGCATCTCTCTCAATGTCTTTCCCACTTTCAAATTGTCTTGACTCGATTCAGAAAGATGAACATCGTGCAACTACTTCGTTTCTATTGGAAAAATAATATCATATGGAAACAGTGCACGGGGGAAAAAAAATAATATCACGGAGTATGTTTGCTGCAGTCATAGAGATAATTTAAAATACATTCAAGATTTTTTTTCCACAAAGCCACTCTTTCCCCTCCCTCTATTACTTCCATTTCCTACTTGTACTTATGCATACATTCCTTCTATGTCATATTCAATACATGAATATAGTCATGTACCATGGCCACTTCACTATTATGAATGGAATGAACGAATGTCTGACGTCACAGGATGGGTTATATAAACGCTGGCGATGTGCGCGTGACATCGGACGTATAGGAAGGAAACGAACTTCCTTTCGTGAGATTCTACATAAAGCATATTAGTCGTGCCGCCGTGCACATTTCCTCTACACATTTACACACCATCATATGGCTCGTGCCGACATTCATCATCAGATATATTATCTATGAGACCATTCAAGAAAATAAATAAATATATATTTTTCGTGACGTAGTAAAAAATGACTTGATTCCATTACTTATTATCAGAATTGGAAATGAAATGATCATTACAATTATAATAAAATGCAAATTATTGAGATGAAGAAAATTAAAGAATTATTTATGTCGTTTCTATATAAATCATTTGATATATCTGAGCTGTATAGTGATTAGGTGGTAATTTGTACAGACATAAACAGTGTTGAACGTTACCACATCTGTAAATAGATATGAAAAATATAGCCAACAACGGCCGCAACGCATCTCTCAACCGTATGAAAACTTCCACGGTGAACTGTTGGTATCTAGGCCCTAATTAGCAATTCATCATGTAAGTGCATATATATAATAAATGTATATGTGTCAAAGGACTTGACGCAATAAATTGACAATACACCACAATATTGCATAATTGTTTGAATATTCGTGCAAACTTGAATGAAAATTATAACATCGCAATTGTGTGGGCGGAGAATCGTCTCGAGATATTGAAAAAAGGAAAAAAATAGAATTCGTGTATAATGATATTAGCACAGCTAGACACATTGCGTGCCACGTAGATCAACGACGAGACTCTCCCCTCATCCGTAGTTCTATTTCGCTGTCTTCCTCTCTTCCTTTCCACCGCACTCGTGCGCAAAGACCTCTCGCTGTGTTCACATAGTCTGGGAGGCGTCTGTTCGGGTCGACGTCCGGCCAGAAATAGCAAGTAGCGCCGCGACGCTGGCAACTTATGTCACTTCACAATACCACAACCGAATGCCATCGTCCTCTTTTATTCACACACTCACACTCTCGTCGCGTTCCATCGAATTCCGGCCTTACTCGTGTCTACTCAAATATGTTTATATGTATACATATGATATAGTCCGCCGTCTACATTATTTACGTCGGGAGCCAACAAACTTATATACATATATATTTATGGACCGTCTCGATCTTTTCATCGTTTCGAAAAACCCAACACTCGCTCGTCAAAATATTCGTAATTCACAATTAATGTCGTAACAATAAGCAGATGTACCATGATAGACTCCAGATATCTTCTATTACTGCCTTGAAACTGCAGTGCTCAAACCATTATGCTCTCGCCGACCTAATTTATGAATTCCAATCTTCATTTTAATACTGCCGCATTGAAAGAAATCTTGTTCGTCCTCCAGCTGAAATATATGCGAAAAAAGAGAGATAGGATGAGAGTCTGTACCATCTTAGACATTCATACCATATGCATAGTTCATAACTGTATTTATTGTCTTGAAACCCTTCTTGCTGAGGGTAGGAGCAGGGGCGGGGGCAAGGGCAGGTGGGTATATATATACGTTGTCGATATCATGATGAGGACAATGAGCAAATGAAATGTAGAACAAGAAGGAGCAGCTGCTCACATTTAGCTTCTAGTTGTACGCTCGCGTTGTGGAAGTAGAAGAAAAAAAAAAATAAAAGGCAGACGGAGAGCAAGAGAAAGAGAAAGAGAGAGAGAGAGAGAGAGTGGTAAAAAAAGAAGGGTATGTGGCACCAGGCCCTGTGAGCACTGGAGAGGTAAACGATATAATAGAGTAGAACGGTAACAGAGGACCCTTTTGGAGTAGCAGATGTTCCAATACGAAACACGTGCCTGCTACACGTCTTCGACCCCCCCCCCCCCCCCCCCCCCCCGGGGGGCGAGGTCCCAACACGACACCCCGGCCCCGCGCCCCCCCTCGCCCCCCCCCCCCCCCCCCCCTTTTTCTAATGTTTGCTTGCCTTCATAGTCGTCACATACTACTTTTTCGTTCCATTCCCATCACCTTGCAACACACGCGCGAGCCTCAACATCACAAATTCTGATTCTTTCCACCCTGTTTCTTTTTTCTCGTTATGTATTATTTTTCATCCCAAATGTGCATACATACACGATATACATATGTATACTAAACTTCCTTCCAGTTTGTCCACTGACAACATATATAGCGTAGCCAGCTGCCCCCGTTTGTCCAATTTTATACAGATGACTCGCGTAAATATCACATGTGACGTTCAACGTAATATTGTTATGCAGCTCAGGATTAAAGCTCTATAAAGTTGTTGGTTACAATATTACCGTAGTTAAACTAGTTTACTATTACACATATTTTTTCTTTTCTGTTATGAGTAAAAATTATGAACATGACATTGCGTGTAAGTATGCGTTGAACAATAGTACTTCTATATGATCAACAAAGAGTCTATGAATCGAATTTTATTGATTTTTGCGGTTTAGACCTTCAGCCAATGTGATAGAGGGATATACTTCAACGTTAGTAATCATACATTTTTCATCTAATGTATGCAGGCATGGAATCACGAGTACGGTAATGTGTGAATTAACGGGTTCCCATTTATGCGCCTCACTCTTTAGTTTCTTGAGACTGTATTGTTCGACGCTTTTCATTGCATTGTTGCCTGAATTTTTAGCAGAACCATATATGAGAAAAATAATCATACATAGTCAGCAGTAAGCATATATATATATATATATTGGTGCAAGAATGAGAGTCACTGTTACGCCGTGCGACTTTTTGAGTTACCCTGGTCCCACGCCGTCCACGGACTACACGTACGCGACTAACACACACACACACACACACACACACACACACATATATATATATATATATATATATATCTACATATGTGTGCATACACGAAAAGTTGTTCGCGCGCAAAGAACAAAAGTGCAGCTAAGTAGACGCGCACGTAAACTGTACGTTGAAGGAGAAACACATATGGAATTACTATTCAGGTATATTTGTGATTAAATTTTACACATAGTCACACGGGGAAAATTATAATCTCAATCCATCACTATGCCAAATATCTTGAAATTGGTCCCTATTAATACGACATTGATAAAGAAATGTTTTTTTTTTCGGGCATATTAACTTACACTTTTAATTATTCGATGTTCAAGTGGATGTATATATATATATAAATGAGAAGAATATATCTTCAGCTTTCAATTCCATTCTCAAAAGATGTGTAAGTAATTATCTCATATTCAGTAGCTATAATTGGGATTCGGGTCAAAGATTAACCGGTGTTTATGAACCGAATTGAAGAATAGTACGTCAATGTATTTGTTACAATAGAAATAACGGAAAAATTAAATTCATTGTTTAACAATGATTTATAAACCTAAATTGTACACAAACGAATACGTAGATATGTATTCATATTTATGATAAACTAAGTACAATTGAAACAATTGCTCAACTTTTATAGTTGACGACGTCACGCTGATGATTGCGTAATCACTGACGTGATTTTACGGGACGTACAATGTCTTGTGACTCATTACAGTGTGCAAATTCCTCACGATTTTATTACATTCACGAGCATACTCGAATAGGCTCATAAGCATTTATTATTTTTGGTGTAAAATTTAACACTCAGTAATTCCATATGAGAAATTCTTGTGTTTCGTTCTTGCCCCACAAAATAATCGTTTTTCACTTTGATGGAAAAAATAAATCCATACCACAACTGTAGTGACTTTTTCGATCAATCTTGTAACTATAAAGATTGAAATGGACTCGTTACGCTTGTTGAATAATGCGACAATGCGATCAATAATTAGTACACATATATAGTATTTATAGATGTATTATAATATGATTTATAGTATTATAGATGAACCAATTCGGAGTTTTAATCACAACAAATTAAGGTGAAAATTGAATAAAGCTGATGATGATGTTCAGTTTGAATAGTACTATGAATAAGTATGCCTGTTTCCAAATGATACATTACGCCTCGTTTAGTTCAATTGTTGTAACCGTGTGGTGCATTGAACTCTCACTATGAGGTGTTACAAAATTTGAATAATTTGCAATAATTACTATAATGACACAAAAAAATTATACATAATTTAACGAAGCATAGAGATGATTATGCACATTGGAGTTACCGACGAATATATTCAGCCGCATAGTTAGAAGAGTGTATCTATCAGTGCACACATGCATATGCTTCGGAGCTATTGATATATGTCAATTAGGACATGTGAATATTCAAGCCATCAGCTATCAGGAATGGTTGGCGGTAGGTATTCCCTCATTATCTTGCGGCAATTTGCAACAAGTGCTAATGATATTGTATTTCAATCTATTAAGAAATAACGAAGAGTATGCCAAGAAATAGTTTCCAGCTAATGATAGTCAAAGAGAAGACACGTTCCATCTACGAAGTAGCATTATGTGGATACACACAAATCACATGAAAGTTTGAGAAAAAAAAATTAATTTGGAACTTTTGAAGCAAATTCATTTCGATTTAACACTTTTCGGCAGTGTAAATACCAATCTGCCACCAGCAGAACTGAAGAAAGTTAGCAATATTATCGGAAGGGCCATAATTTGAGCGTGGTTGTGCTTAATTCTGGCGAAAAAAAAATGCGCGCATTCTTGACCGTAAGGCTGCTCGCACGAGCATATAGGGAGTGAGAGAAAGGGGGAAAAGGGGGATAAAAAAACGAAAGGGAGCGAGAGAGAGAGCGAGGAATAGAGAAAGAAGTGTAGATAGAGAGATAGTGATAATTCGGTGTGCGCAAAGCGGAGATGAGCATATAAGGAGAAAAGCAAGCAACATATAAGAGGCATACTTCTCATGAGTCTTTCTCACTATCGTTCCTTCTCAACTGGTACCTACCTGCATTCCGTTCCCATATACACTACCCGCTCTGGTCCTTTTATACTTGAGACTCAGTATCATCCATGAAGGCTCAACTAAGTCTTGATGGGCACTCGCTTGGAGTTATATACTCGGACATGGTTGCACTCGTATAATAGTGTGCGTGAATTTTTTATTTTTATTCTTTGCAATTGTTTGAGAATATTTTCAGTACGATGTGGGAATGCAAATATATATCATGCCTCGACGTCTGATTAGATTGGTATTCTCAGCAACGAAAAATACACATGTCACATAAGAATATGAGGAGAAGAAACATTTTAGCGTTGTACGTGGCATAGAAATAAAGAGGAAATTGAATTTATGAGTTGATTTGTGTATATGCATGATGGTGATCGAGACAACGAGACAATGGGACCAGAGTGTGTTGCGTAAAAATAGCATTCAACAATGAAAGCACACGCGGGCAAGAGTTTATAAATACAAACAAATATAATTCCAATGGATTATTCCGGAGATGCGATTCTCTTAATTAGAACAATTAGCCAAGTCCAAGAATAGAGTGGAATGATACATCGACCCAAGAATCCGTGTAGTCATCGTGTTTCATTATATTTACACATCTACAACGAGTATACCTATACCTATATAGCTGCTATTATTTTCAAACGCATTATATTATTATGCAGTGTATTATTTCACACTTCATTATCATTCCTTCTTATTGCACTATTCCCTCAAGTAATTTTGTTATAAACAACAATAAAATTAGATGGGTTCGATTTGCCATTGTATGGTTCAAATGAAAAGCTCAAAAATTTGGCCGAAAATTGTTTTATTTCCATTACGCCTGTACACCACGAGTTTTATATGCTCAGAAATTAATATACATATACATGTGTATATGTATATACATGGGATTCTCTGGAGAGGTCTGTCACGCGTACAAATAGTTGACCTCGGCTTGACGTCGCCTCTATCAATGGCTTGGCAGTGGTCTGAATGGTTCATGTGTCTCACCCCCCTCCTGCCGTATTCCCGCCACGCTATACTCCAACACTCTCAGCCGATAGCGCGTGTTATGCGTCAAGGACCGCATCAATCTCGCTCTTTTTTTTCTCTCCCACCCGCCCTCCCACTCTTTCTCTCTCTTTCTCTCTTACTCTCTCTCGCTCTCCCTCCCTCTAATTCCACGTACAACGATCGTGCTACACCGGAAATCGACGAATATATTACGAATTATGCACAACTCCACGACATTCATAAAGCCTGACAGTTCAAAAGTGTTCGAGAGATAAAAGTGAGTGACTTTCATACATTTGGATTGTTCTTCTTATTTTCAATTGTATCCTACTGTCTTTGATCAGCTTTTGAAGTATATTTCTGAGAGTTTTTTCCAGTAACTGTCGCCAGCATATTCAAACCAGGTATGATTCTCATTTCAACAATCGTCCGCATTGCATCGTAGAATATTGCATCATGGTTTCATTCATGATTACGTATGTACAATCATATGCCATTGCTTTCTATCCTTGAACATAAACATTTAAATATCATTACAAAAAAAAAAAAAAAAAAAAAGAAAGAAAGAAAATTCTAAAAGTGAGAGTTTTACTTGTCGGATTATAACAAAAGTTTGTAAACGCAAATTTATTAAAATACATTCCTTGTGCCTCTCTGCTCTCGTTACACACATACATAGTTAGCTTCAAATTTACAGACAAACTTCTTACCAACCGGACATTATATTACCGACGCAGGCACAATGATAAATTACAACTATCAATAAGTGACCGACGTATAATTCTATGTCAAATGCAGTTTAATATTACCGACATAATCGATAATGACATCCACTGCAAATGTATGTCGGTATAGCAGGATTCTCTGTAATTCGAAATGGAGTGTAACTTATATATATATAATGGGCTGTATTCAATTACACGTAAGTATCATTTTCATTTTCTGTTTCCACCATAAATTGGAGAATTATTAGAGTAATACAAAATTATTACAAAATTAACTGGAGCATGAAACGATACAAATATCGTCCTCGAGTCCGCATTTATTTACTCATTAATTTGAATGATGCAGCGTTATAGACTGTGTCGTCGATTATCCATCAATTAGATAAAGTTCTATATGTATATTCCAGCAATTCTCGGAACCATGTATATTTCAAGTCTTATGAGAATTGTAAACGATGGAGGATATATTTTGAGGTTTTAATGTGAGAAGGAGCGAAAGAAGCTGATATTCAATGAAAAATTATATTAGATATACATGTTAACGAGGAGAGAGAACGTCTCAGTTTTATGGAAGGAAATGGTACTTCCATCGAATCGCCGGAGGGTCATAAGTCGGCTCATATCTTTATCGGTATCCATGAGAAGAACCGTCAGCCTCCTATTATCTATATACTGATAGTGCACGTGCGAAATAATATTATATCAGCAATCGTCGCGCCGTCATTTCGCTCATTAACGGTAACTTTATTGCCTTGTAGCTGGAATCGTGATGAGACAGTGATTTCGAATAAATATTTTATCTATTTTATATCTGAGAAATAAATTATATTCTATAATTGAGAGTATAATTTCAGTGTCTGAATATTCTAACCATATGTATGTATGTATATATGCATGCATGTATGTATGTATGTATGTATGTATGTATGTATGTATTTATATGTATGATGGGATATTGATTGCTATGTACATTTGAAAGCATTGAAAAATGGTTGATATCGAAGTACAATTCGATATTTTACATGGTGTAATTGATCATTTTTGTGGCGCTGAATCAATACGAACAGCATTTATAAAGTTATTTCCCAGACTCTGACAAATCATTATGGCTTGTATACAGTATAATGAATGTTTTGTCAGTGTACATATGATGTACTAAAAACAACAATGCATTTTGATTCATTTTTTTTGTTCCAGATATTTTCATCATCGAATGTTGTCACCAAAAATTTAGACGAAACTGGTTTTCTCAATGATTTGACAGATATTTTTAATTCTGAGATCATTGTGAAAGCTGATTTTGTTCACCACTCAACGTGTACGAGTCATTTTTTCACCAAACAGCATTTAATAATGGTAGTGGTCATTCATCACGTTAAAGGCGCATCCAAAGATAAATGTGTTTATATATATATATATAATATATATATATATATATATATCATGCGGATATGAATACAATATTCTACATTAGTGTAATAATCATATTCAATTAATAAATTAATATTATTCATCACCATAATCATTGAATCGCAATCCGGTACATTCCTTCATTTATCATTATTTATCTTTTGAGTTTTTTTTCTTCTTTTTTATCAATGTGGATGAGTCCGACCGAGTTTCTTGTTCGGTCGCGGGCCGGTGTAATTGTTGACAGATAAATAAATAGGCTGAACAAAGAAGCCTCTGTACTGAATGCGAGATTCTCTTGGTGTGGAGCACGCGCTGCGTCGGAGTCGTGCGCCGCCAAGGGCAATACAGATATACATAGATATTTTTGTGCGAAAAAAATTTGTTCTTGGGCTATACTGGAAATTATCTGCAATATTATCGAAAATACTGAATATGTCATAGATTCAATATCTTATACAATCGATATTCACTTGCATAAAATTTATATCGGATGATTATCTTTATAATTGATTGTAGAACCACAATATTTACATAGTAACAGAGAAAAATATTTTCTGTCATTATCAATAATAAATACTTCCATTATGATAGTATCTAAAGCAACTCACAAGACGTGAAACGTTAAACCGGTGCTCGCCAATTACGCATCTAGAACGCGTAAGAGCAATGAATTTTTTGTCGGAATTTCCGGTGGTGATTTATCAAACAAGAAAGATCATATCTACGACGCTCCAGCAAGAAATAACTGCAAGAGAGGAGAAAGACGGTAAAATGTAGCTGAAAAATTATTGCAGGATATGTTCTTTGCTGTTGATATGCGATGCCTACTTTGCACAAATGTTAGTACACAATCATTCTATTATATGTTTGACTGTGCAATTACATTCTAGCCCTTCAATGTCGTGCATGCCTATCAATATTGAGAAAACAATTTCGGTCTCTTCAATAAGGGTTATCAACAGTTGATGGAAATTCAGTGATTTCTCCCGAAAATGCACATGCATGATACATCTGTTAAACATGATTAATATATTATGAGGCAATTCCACTACCAGGAAAACTTAATTGCTGCGAATATTTTCGAATTCAATACATACTTGACATTGAATATTATTCAAACATCAGCATCTTCTATTGTTATTGTGTGATAGAATAAATAAAACTTTGATGCATTTTGAATCGTTGATACGCAAGACATTACATTTCAAAATTGTTTTACCATCGCATTTTGCTCTCTAATATGTTGTCAATGGTGTAGTGGCGGAGAAAGCGACCTATCAACCTCTACGACAGAAGAGGCAGCGTATAGTGCAACTATCAAGTGTCAAACGTACCGAATGCAAGAAAACTCGACAGGCTGGCCAGTTGCTGTTTTTTTTTGCTTCAAAAGAGCAGTCGAGACGAGGAGACGAATGGAAAAAGAAACTTTAGATGATATCCATGACTGGCGATGCCTTCGGATGGATGTAAAGAGATTCTCCGAGACACACTCAAGCCCTTCCTCACACGTCGGACATGACAGCTTACAGAGGAGATAATCTGTGTATTCTTCACGTTAATATTACGTTCTCATTCATAGAGTCTTTCTCCGAAGGTTTATTTTACTTCAACTATCTCATTTTTTTTGATTTATGAACAAACCATTTTTCATATCCGACCAATATATATGTATACTAGGCCGCAATTGTCCTACCACTGTACGAAATTCTGTTCATCGCGCGTACAACTCCAACATTACACATCGATTATGTGGATGTAAATATACAAATTCATGGTTTGCAATAACAATCTTCAGAAACATATTTGAAACTCACTAATGTATCGTTATAACTACGTGCGTCCAATTTCCCGGACTCAACTATCAAGAACAATAAAAAGCCACTATCTAATAAGTATAAATAATTCGGAGACAATGATTAATGATGATTATTTACATATATATATATATATGTATGTATGTATGTATGTATGTATGTATATATATATGAAGGTATACACATGTATGATGATGTACACATGAAATAAATATTCAAAGTCAATAGACTGCTGATATATGTGTAGAATTTCTTGTCTTTTCTCAGGCATGTGTTGAGAAAGAGAGAGAGAGAGAGAGAGGTGTAAAAAAGAATACCATGAAGAGAGTTTCACACGTCGCTAATACTTATTCTTCCATTGTCATTTCAACTAAGTTTTTTTCATACATACAGATAATTTTTAGAAAAAAATAAATGTAAAATGTGTTTACAGTTGATAAATGAGTACGTGGATAATGTGACATATATATGCATAAGCGCATTGGGGGTTACCATCACATCAATCTGTTATAGAGTAGGTTTAGTTACCCATGGCGGCTCGTTTGTGGTATTAGTCGAGTAAAAAATTCGTCACCTGGCGGTTACTGGGAGAAAACGTCATAAAAACAAGGATAAAAGCACAAAGTAGAATCGATATGGCTGTGAAAAGAAGGAGTAAGAAGGAAGACTCATAAAAATCGCCTGGCAAATTGGAGCCAGAAGTGATATACGGCGTATGGCTCTCACGTTACGAACCGACGCGAACGATAAAATAGTCCTTGCGCGCGCGCTTTTCTATTTCTTTTTTTATTTCACTTGCTTTTTCTTCACTGAAGCAAATATCAATAACGTTCGACCACGCAGCTCGCCAAATATTTATCGCTACTGAGTGCCACCCGATGTATTTTGACTCGTAAACGATATTCATGTTCATTATTGAAACTTTTTTATTCTCGTTTTATTCATCCTTTTCTATTTATTCTTATTTTTTCCATTCCTCATTCCCGTTTTATCATTTAGTTTATTTCCTTTCAAATACAATTATACGAAGTCTGACGAATATTTTGTATTCGTATGGGCATCCTCAAGAAGAAAAAACTACCTTAAGAGTATATATATATATTGACGAAACACCAATCTTTCTGTTTGAAATTAAATAAATGTGTAATAGAAATGGTCAACGAAAAAAAAATCATCCTTATGTCTCTGCATGAAAGATGAAACCAATAACAATTTCACTTTCACACACCAAACTTTTTAAATGGAGAAATTCAGATGTTAGATTTGTAGAATGTATATATTCGGACTTTTACGACGTTACGCAGTGAAATTTCCCGTGTTGACTCTAAATACCATAAAACCTGAAAAACCCCATGTTGAACGCATTCTTCTCGAAAATGCGTCGTAAATTCGTGTTGGGATCAGGCACGAGTCTGTAGTGGCCAACCACTTGTAGAGGCATAAATATATATATATACCGCACACTCGTAAACTCGAGCATAATTATAAACATACATTCTATTTCTCATTTCCTTCTTTTTATTTTGAAAAGCTGTATCGAGACGTCTATTCTCCATTATATTTTGTCGTTTTATAGCCGATCCGGTTTCTTCATTTGCCATCGGATTGGGAAAACAAAAAATGCAACATTTTCTCCGAATTATATGTATCTATAATTTATGCATTTTCATAACTGTTCTGCTTATGAAAAAGATATCTCAGTGATGTAAGTATATACTCTGACGACTCAAGTGGAGGAAATATTTTCGTTTTAATTCAACGATACTTTTGTTATGGATTTCAAAAAGCCTTATCCAAATCAAAAGTTCACTGTTTTTCAGAGCATCGATCCCAAATTATTATTATTATCATAATACATAATACAAATATATAATTATTATTATCATAATCATTATCATTTATACAAACACGTAGAGGATGCGTTCATGCTACGGATGTGCGCACCATTGCACTCACGATTCGCTCAAGTTACTCAAGAGCCTATATATATATATATGCGATGAGGTCCAGCAGAATGGTATACCCATCTTTTTTCTATAATTTCAGCCTCTTCGTCTTATTCCTCTACTGCTTTCTCCCTTTCTCCCTTCATTTCTTCATTGCTCCTCGGACCGAATGGATGGCGAGTTTATCATTGAAGAATCGCCGCTGAGTGACCACATGTGCGCTCTGCAAAAACTTGAGTAGAGAAAAAGAAAGGTTGAATGGATGAGAGAAAGAGAGAATTTATCGTATGCACCATAGGATTTCATTTTACTGGTGTATATACTTGTATATATATGGCTGCACGGGTGGTCAAGTACCTCGAGAGCATTTATAACACGTTGCTATGTACATTCATATACATCGTTTATCTATATTAGCGCTCGATTTCATCATATTAATGTTACCAATTCCTCCTCCAGAATTTATTCGCACTCACCAAGATGACCTCCAAAACTGCTTGCACGTAAAAAAGTATCAAACTTCCATCTAATTATCTGTAAACATACAAATTATAATCATATATATGTCTAATACATCTTATATTTGTGTGCTCCCCCCAATGCTTGTAGGAGTGTTTGAATACACTTATCAATAACTTACTATATCCACATAATTGATAAAATCAAAGCTTCAGTAGATGATAATGTGCAGTAGATATAATTAAATTTATTAAATTGGCATTTTTCACTCGGTGTAATCATTAATCATGACTCAATTGTCTTGCCAGTCACATTCATGAACTGTCAAACGTGATAGTAATAACAAATCACTTGTTAAGAAATCATGTCAATAACAAAACTATGCCTATATAACAGAACTTGCAATCACAAATGTAATTAGTCTTAGTCTGATAAAAATTCTACTGCTTCCATTAACTCTTTTATTTATAATCAAATATCCGAGCTTTTCTTTATTTCATTCGTCAAAAAGAAGAAGAAGGGGGGTCGGCGATATTTTTAACTTAATGTAATTTCAAAACAAAAAAAAATGTTGAATATGAAGACGGAGTTGTGTACGGTCACGAGCCACGCGTGACCCGTCAATATGGTCCCTCACGGTGATCTCACATTTCAAACCGCGTTCTTGAAATCTGGCAGTTGAGAAATGATATACAACAGAGAAATCTTATGGCTCGTTGAGATAGTCCAACTATTTTCATTCACTCTCTTGCTCACCCCCGTTGTCTTGAATATTCATAAAAGAAATATGAAGAAAGAAAAAAAAAATGAGAAGAAATGGGAGCGAACATGAACCTCAACTAATCATGCGATCACGATATATATATGCGTCTGTTTACACACCGATACTAGAAAGACTAATGTTTATATAACAATTTTCGGGGATTTGTATTTCAACGTTTACTAATAACACAACAGCTATAAAAATTTGTCATTCTTTAATAAGTATACTTTTTTTTATGAAGTATATAATAAAACATTCTTGAAAAATTCCCTCGTGCACGAATTCCTTTTCGATCGTCTTTTTTCAGTGCATTCAATCGATGAATCAGCAATCTGGACGTTTTGCATATACGTCACTCGGTTGAGCACATTATGTAGGTATATCATGATTTAATACATATATGTATATATTTATCATTCCTGTCAGACTCTGCAAATACGTCGAGAGACACTTCGGACCGTAGATGTGAGACATGTTTGAAATGGTACAGAAGGCCATTATAGTATGTACGTATACGAAAGGATAGATGAGCGGGGATCTACGTCTATAACTTGTTATGCTGGCTAATGGTTTCGCTCATTCTTAATCCCTATGAATTATTTTTTCAATCAGAAAATGTTCATATATGTATCGAGTATTTTATATGCAACGTTAAAATTTTGACGCTCAATCAAAATGGAGAATTACGAAGAAATTACTAAGAAACAGATGTGTATCAAATCTAGCTTAAATTCAACAGGATTAATATTTCTCCGAGGACTTTTATTTTTAGAGTAAAACGTATGGTCATGTGTGCGATTCATATTTGGAAACTAACTTTACAATTTGGGTATATATGCATGATAAGTTAGAAAATATAAATAAATTTTAACCACGCTATTTTTTTTTCTATAAAGTGTAGAAAATATTTATGTATACATACGAAAATGAATGACGATAAAAAATGGGAACATATTTGAATGGTAAAGAAAATAGCACGCGGCTACCTCGACAGATCGAGGCGAATATTATCGATGCCTATGTAATAATTACCATGGTAACGCAACGATAAAGTTTACTCCCTCCTTCACTTTGCTGCTACTAGTATTTGTCTTGAATTTATTGACTTGAGTATATTACATAGAGGAACTCATGATGGGGTCGTGGCAATCTTGTATTCAATAGCGCCTATGGGTATGCAGTTGTGGCCAGTTTCACACGTGGTGACCCCTTTCGCATCACCACATGTTTACATTGTGAGACGTACCTACACACGATTAGATTTGATGTTGAAAAAAAAAGTAATTTTTTCTATACTCTCTGAATTATAATATTATCACAGCCATTATATATAAGTGTTCAATTCCCAATTCACTCGTTGATTTATCATTAATGTTCCTTCTTTTTTTGCATTCAATTCCGAGACTGATGAAGATAAAAAAAAATAGGCAAACGATGAACTATGAATCGTGTTGATAAAGCCGAATTCATAGCAGCTGTGAATTACGATCCTTTATTCGATGCAGCTCGAGGTACGGTCACGGCAAACTTTTGGTGAAGGGACTATGAGTATGAAACTGAATGCTCAAACTGTCAAAATTTATCGACACTATCTTTTCCGGTCTCACAGGTAAATATTGACGCGATATACACATATGTATATGTTTATATTTATACATTGTGGCGCATATGAAGATATGATAGCAAACGGCATGGACGGTAGAAAGGTCGCCTGATCGAATTTTACTTTCATCACGCAGAGTTATCACAATATTGGTGATATATATTTCATCCCTTATCTCCAACTTGCTACATTTAATAATAAAACGTTTTGAATATCCTTTCAAATGTTTTTAATGGGCCAACTAACAGACTTGATTCTTCATCGTGTGATATACGCGGGTGGATGTAGATGACACTCTATACTTTATTCATATGATAATTATGCGTTATCATAGTCATCTCTATATGGGATATATGTGGTTGTGGGCAATTGAAAGAGATGCATATATGATAGCGTGTATAAGAACTCGTATGCAGACGGACTTGCCTGAAATCAATTTTACAGACTCACTCACGTCAATATAAACATACGATATTGAGAATGTTTATGTGGTTAAACTCTAAGTCGCATACGTATCACATTTGCTCAGAGCGTCTTCTCCTGGTGGTAATATGGCATTCTCAGCATATATCTATGTAGTTTTTACTTCAATCTTAAGATGCGGATAAGTGGGGTAATAGCTGCGATATATTCCCACGTTTCAAACATTACCCGATAACAAATTCTATATGTATACATGCATTCATGCTTCGCCTATATATATTTCATTTCGTCTAACGATCTGCCGAATCTGTCATATTGGAAATTAGAATGGAATAACGTTGTACATAAATATGTGTTGTGTCTTTTCAATTTTATTACCAAATATAAATCATATACATTCCATATATATGTACCGATATATATCTAAAGACGCCGTTCTATTTATGGATGTCATTCCTTTTTCTCTTCTTCCATTTTCTAATGAATTTGATCAAGTGGATTTTCTCCGCTTTTCTAAATAAATAATCTAAGTACAGCAATAATCATTATACGCAGACAATACACGCACTCGCTTTAGCTAAATTCGCCACTATATATATGCCGACGAATGAATTATAATACATTAAAGGATTTTTGTTTGCTTCTCCACTCTTTCTCAATACATTTTTACTCATATGTTAAGTGGGTGATTCTCTTATAGAGCGTGTCGGACACACAACACAGCAATCAAATTACAGGCGTTTATGTTGAACAATCTGAACCTTGAGGTCTCACAAAGTATAATGAACCTCACACTCAGCATAGTAGGTATTAAAGTTTGAGTCCATATGATTATTACGAAGCGGTGCCAACGTATAAGCCTATGTACCTATGTATTCGTTTGGCGTAAAATTTTGTGCTCCAGAATGGTGGGTGAAGAAACGACCGCTTCGAAGCACGATTGCTTTTATGTATAGAACTGTCATGGAATGATGTCATGGAGTTTCTCTGTCACTCCATCTTCTTCAGTGGTGCTCTCTCGCACAAATGTACACTTACATCTATAGCATGAACTCATATAGATTAAAGAATTAACAACTACAAAATAAAATTCATTACTGGCGCCACACGTACTTTCTCATATTCTCATATTACTTATTCAATTGAAAATCTGTATAATTAAACATTAATTACATATTTGGCTGCATTCATCGCATGATATTGACCATACTTTTACATTTATATTATATTATTAACTATGATTATGTATACGACTTGGATTACAAATAATTCGGCCAACCTTCGATACCAGATACATAACAATGGGCAGCATATTGCACAAAAGACGCACCACCATGACCATGTGAATGATTCATCTGATGAGTTGTTGGATGAGAATGATGTGTCCCAGATATATATTGTACGGAAGGTAAAGGTGGCTGTAACTCATGATAGCGCACCATGTCCTGTGTTCGATCCTCCCACGATACATCTGTAACTGTTGACTCCGCGCAATGTCTTTTGTTAGGTCTCTCCAAGTCATCATCATACCTTCAATAAAATTGACAAAAAAATCATTTCCACCGGCTTTTTTTTTTTTTTTCCTTTCACTATATATGTGTTAATTCACATGTATAGACATTATAGTCGAGATGCTTACCGATTTATCATCCATGGTGAAGAGCTTGTCGGAGGTGCAGATGAATATTGATGCACTTGATGAACTTGAGATGGTAGGTATTGGTCTAATTCGCTACTTTCCACTTCGCATTCTTGAAGATTCAACGGAATATTGAGAGCAACCCCGCCCAGAGAACCGAGGCTGCTCATTGGGCCCTCTTCAACTGGCAAGGCAGCATCATTCGTCTCAATATATCTACTGAGATCTACACTACTATGCTGTTGCCATGAATCCGACATAGAAGAAGAGCCGGAAAGATCTTGGTGATAGATATTATTTTGCTTATTATTATGATGATGGTGATGGAGATGATGATGATGATGATGACCCTGTAATTCATTATTGAATAATCATCAATATACACAAATTTGCATGTATAATATGCATTAATTTCACTGAGTTTACAGATCTCGAAAATATGCATCGCTCGTTGCACAATAAAGCCAAATATGAAATATTGTCGAGTTGATCAATCTATTTTATGCTTACCTGATTGACATAGTGCTGACCCCGCGGCGTTGTTGGTGGTGTTGGAGGTGAGATTCCCTGATTCGGTGTGGTGGGTGGTGACGAACTACCTCGACTCTGTGGTGAATTTGAGCCCTGACCGCCACGTGGACTCAAGTCCTCCTGTTTGAGAGAATTCGACACGCTGAAAGTGACATTGCTTTGATTTTTAGCAGGTGAATTATCACGTCCAGACGGTGGACCATTTTGTTTTCTACGTCGTGGTTGATATTTGTAATCTGGGTGCTCACGCTTGTGAATTACTCGTAATCTATCTGCTTCCTCAATAAATGGTTTTTTGTCGCTCTCCGAGAGAAGTCTGTAAAAGAAATGAGTACACATAATAAACATTGCTATTTATCATTTTGAAAACTTGATGAAAAAAATTTCGTCTAATTATAAAAATGAATTAACAATGTATATGCTTATAGCCGGATGTGTAGCATACATGATTTCTTGAAGTAACACATGAAGACAACATTTTTTTTTCATTGGGGTTGATTTCTTAATTGTCACAATACAACCAAGTCTACCTTTACGCGTTCATACGTAACTTTGTGACAACAGGGAAATACGTAAACAAAACTACATTTCAAATCGAGTTTGTATTCGTACTAGTTCAAGCTACGCGATAATTTTATTTTCGGTATTGAGTGTGTGCGTGAGAAGTGGTGAAGGGTGAAACTATGAAGGAGTCGAAGAGAAAGACAAAATAAAGATAGAGAAAGTGGGGGAACGCACGATGCAAGATTATAATTCCCCAAGCGCCATGACCCTCGTGCAGACATATCAATCGCAGTTTTATGTCGATCCACTCTCCTACAACCGCGTCTTCACTCATTATCAATATTTTCCCTATGCTGCATTTTATGGCTTTTAATATTATTCTGACGATAATGTAATGGTCGGAGTGAGCGTGATATTCCGTACGCCAGTATACATATAGATAGCGATGCCGTATTGACAGTATCAGTAGAGAACGCACAAGAATTTTTTATATGGCCTAATGAATATAAAAAAACGGACGACCAAATAATTGTTGTGATTATGTATATATAATGTTTGACGACGGTATTTGCATATGCTTCAAGAGAAAGAGATGAAAAAGATCAGGCAGAACATACCACAACCCATGTGGTCAATGGACTTTTAGTTTCGCTTTTTTTCTACATTTTTTCTGTCCGCTTCTAAGACCCTATACATACATATATATATATATATATAAATATAAACTTGTCCTTTTTTTACCAGATGATCCACTGCAGAGACAACTAATTCAGATGAGTCTATCTTCAAGACGATACGTGTATGTACATCAGATGTGACAAGGATAGAAATGTTCGAGGAACGACATTCGTTCACACGAAGACTGTTTTATTAAAAACAGGAGATATCCTAAACATTGTTCTACGTTAGAAGTCCTGTGAAGTTTCCATCGCTCAGACTACCTGCTATACGCGTGGTCATCAGTTTCATGTTTATTTATTGCCTGAATAGGTAAAATCACTGATGCAGGTTTGAGAAAATTCACCTGACTGGTACAAGGACTTTATTGTAGATCCTGATGACATAAAGATATTCTATCGCGTCAAGTTTCTGGCCAACAGCTGCCAGCACGCGCCACGAATGAATCTTTGATATATCTGTTTTCTCATAGCAAATAATATGTATGTGTGTATACATGGCATATCACCGAGATATATCGCTTACGAGGGTGCGACAAACTATGAGCGGAAACACCGATACATGGAAGAGTGTAAGAGAAAAATAGAGAAAGAGTATAAGAGGAAACGTTATTATTTGTGTCATCATCCGCGAACACCTGGTCGTTTATCAAAAACTTTTCAGAGAGTTAAACCGAAAATAAAACAAATGTTGAACCACCACTAAAGCTCAATTTTCACGTAGAATGTAATTTAAATTTATTTGATTACTTCGTTGTGAATGTCAAAAAATTATATGAACTCGCGGAGAATGGCACAAACAGTGTGATAGATTGATGTATCAAGAGCTAGAAATTGCTACACTCACATGAGGGCTTGACCAACTGCATAGTTACGAATGAGCGATTGTTTTGATGGTAATTGCAGCAATATGGATTGTCCATCGTAAAATTATAGGGATATCTCAGATCGAGATGAGAAACGATCGAGTTGTAAAATGATACACAGCGGGATATGTTGTCGGCGGGTCGTCTGATGCCCAATGGGGCTTCCCGATCGTTAGTCCATTATGACCAGGAAACGGAATCATCATCAACCGCATGCACTCTTTCATATCATCTCGAGGTTGCTTAACTTTTATAACTTTTTCTATTGCTCTCTCTTTTATTTCCATCGTCTCCATTGCTTTTGTATGCCATATGGATGATTGGGATACGCAAACATTTCTGGACAGTCACCCCAAGGATCACCGTACTACATCATGCACTCATATATATATATATATATCTGATCAGAAATTTTCCTACGCTCATATTTACATTTGAACATTCAATATGTAATTGAAGAAGTAATGTGGTAGAGCAGATCTTCTTCAGCAGTAAAACAGATAAATATAAATCATTTGGCAATATAATTCATTTCATATATCCAATACATATAGTATAGTATAAAACTTTCAAGAGTTATTTTTTTGTTCATATGTTTTGTCGATCTACCATGGGAACATGTCTGCAATTACGCGTAAAAAGATCCGAGATGTGTACAAGCTCGAGAGGACTACAACGCGGGTAAAAGACTTCTTCAGCCCTATACTGTGAGAATCCATCTTATCTGATTGAGTCTGGATCGCTGATCGAAGACACGTGCTCCACTTTAATTCGATCTATCAAGACGGTCTATAGCCCCCCCTCCCTCCTCTCACCACGATTTTTTCCCGTTTCGTCTGTATGGGATAGATAATCCCACAAATGTTACATATGGCTTTTCATGTCAAAAATATCAATAAGTGAAAAGACAAAATTTTTAGTTATGCCTTTCTCATTACTTGTGGATAATTAACTGATGAAAACTCACCGCCAAAGTTTTCCGAGAGTTTTTGACAATTCAGCATTATGGAGTTGTGGATACTGATCAGCAAGTTTTCGCCTTGCAGCTTGCGCCCACACCATAAATGCATTCATCGGCCTCTTCACATGCGCAGCTCTTTTGTCATTAGTCCCTCTGAATAAACAAAAGTGAAATATTTAGTGTGTTTTTTTTATAATATAACAAATTGTCGATAGTATCGTATCTTGGGGATAAACAAATTGTCCATGTAATATTGTTGTGAGATACAGTGAATGAGAACACGCGGAATGAGTCGTAACTTTTTCTCCATATAAGGATCAGCCATATCGAGTGTTAGTGGCTGTGGTATATAAAGATATACATCCCTCTTAACCGTCCGCTTAAAATAACACTAAACCATCACAAGTAAGCCCTTTTTTTTTCTTAGAACATGACGCCATAAAATTTTTCCTATACTGACTATACCCAACACACAGGTCGAAATCATTTTGACTGACGTGATTGCTCACCCGGTATTCAACCCTTTATCCATGCATATATGTACACTAACTCTATGCTTTACTCACAGTCCTTTCTTCATCTTCATCGAGGGCACTTGAAGAAAGTCACTAGATTCCTACATATCTTTTTGTTCAAAAGTAGAAATAAAAATGTTCCAATTTTTCATATTAACATATTCATCCATGTCAACCCGACGAATTCCATCTAATTTCAGATAAATTTACGAGTATTATGATGAGATACGCGTAAGTTATTCATATTTATTGTATAATTGTTACGTTATACAGTGATATAATGATATAATGGATATTTTCTATAACAATTGACTCGAAATATTCAATATATGGTATATATGTTTGATGGATATAATATCGAATCATGCATATAGATATATACGAATGCCAAATGGAATAAAGCTACAGTGCTGTCCAGTCACATATACAGCGAAACGTCAATGGTGACTGTTAAATTCATAGGCAAACCAAGAAGCCGCGCATAATTAGCATGTCATCACTAACGAGGTCCCTTCATATTACCTCTGGCGACATATTTTTCTTCGCACACATTCACTTCGCCCCAATACACGAAATGAATAAGTATTCATGAATATAGTATATATAAATCTGTCTTGTTGAAAATTTTATAATCCATTTGCCTCGTCAATTCATTATATCAACACAGTATAAATCCATCCAAATGAACACAAATATAAAATCTCATTTCTGGATATATATATATGTATGTAACATAATCCTTCTCAACATCAACATAGTAACTGTGAATTGATGGATTCCATGGAAATTAATTCATACTTAAAATTGCAAAAATTAAATCCAATAGAAATGGATATAAAAGAATAACTGGCAATGATGGTGCTCATTCTTTTTTTCGCCATAGAAACTCTCGCCAGGCACTGTTGATTATAATTCTAAATTTGAAACCATTTCGGGGACGAGATGAATTATTTAATGAATATGTGAACGTCGCAATTTGTCGCCACACCTTCATCAACCACGATCAGGTATTAATGAGCTGTAATTAGTGTTAATTGACAAGAGTGGACATTTTTCCACTCATGTTTCCCAGGGCCAGTGAAAAACGAGTGTGTCATAATTGAGTTAGCGACTAGTATTTTTATTCTTTCTCTATTTCGCTACCTCACCCAACAACGCATGTTCTCCTTCCACTTTTCGTCAATATATGTGTCACAATACTGTTTAAAATTTTGTTTAACGTTTAATTTCTATATTAAGACAATCTGTCATTTCTATTTGATTACATATATATATATATATATATATATATAGATATCTTATATCGTTATATAGATTCGAATCATTGTCAAAAATTTTGGCAAACATACTGATACACTCACTTAGTAGCAACCGGTACCAGTGTCCAATCATAGCCCTGAAGAACTTTCGCGACGGCAGCGCTGATTCCTTCGCCACCGTTGGCACCATCATTATTCAGTGAGCTGCCATTGCTTCCACTGTTCTTTGTCACATTTATGTTATTATTTATGTTTGTGTTGCTACTATTATTATTATTATTGTTATTATTATTATTATTATTGTTCATGGTACTACTAGAGGGAATAAGACCCGAAGATTCACCCATAATTTCCTTCATATCGTTATTCTTTCCACGCGCTAATTCTGTATCTTATTCAGAATTAAATTTTTTCCCTACAATTGTGTCACAAATTAACTGTTTCTAATTTATGTGATGTTCTGTCACTGTTGAATAATGAGGAATGATCCAAATCCAACATTGTTACACTCACGATAACAATTGGATGAGAACAAACGTATGTGAACAGTTCATCAGTTACTTTTAGTATATCGTCATTTATTGCTGTCGGTTACTTGTGCAATAATTGTTGTCGGCTACCCTCGAGTATATAACGCGGCTGTTCTTGATTTATTGCACTGATTAATGAGCGAATATAAATAAAGAAAAGTTCCTTGTAATTTATTTATTGTAATATGATAATGATGTTGAGTGGCACTAGAACTTCATGACTCACAAACAATAATAATGGTATAAACATCATATGTGAATTTATCCAGAAGTGGTTGAAACGAAACCTATGAATTTTTTTTGTGTCATGAATTCCATTTTTATTTTGATGATGAATCGTAAAGTAACCAGAAAAGAACGATGATAATGGAAATTTATTGCAATTTATACCACAGAAAATTATTCGTGGGGATGGAAATTTAACATATTCACTAAGTATCTCGTGAATCTCTTGACACAATGAGGAAATCACATGAATTTATGATTGAATGATGAAATGTAAGAACGAAACTCAACCGATAGCACTTTGGAGTAGTTGGTGCGGCAGCGCGATCAACGCAGAAGTGAGGTGGTTGCATTGCCTCGGGGCAGTTTCCACCACACGATAGTAAAGAGCTCGAACAGGAGAGGCGGGGCGTACGCATTACACAGACACTTGTTGCTCCCAGCATCCATATACATATTCTGTTTCTAGAGGCATGAGCAATCGACGAACGCAGACAGATGTATATAACTATGAAGATATGAGGGGAAAGGCGTATAATGCTAATAACAACATTATATGCATATAAATATACATATACATCAACATTTATTCATGCATGTATATTTAAAAGAAAAAAATCACAAAAATTCCTGTCGAGCAATGTGATAACATATGAATTCAACATTGAATTATATTTTTCTAATTTGAACACATCATTTCAATGAATAGAATAAGTTTGGATAATAATAAATAAAAGAATAAAATGTGTCAAGCGTAATAATATTCTTACGTACAAAAGCTTCATATTAATTGATCAAACGGTATCAATTGAACTTTTTCATTTGATCGATTGATTGAGGCGGCCGGTCGTTTTGAAAAAAAAATTCTCATAGATATGATAAATGTTGTTAATATACACCGACGATATGTACCTACGATATTACCTCACGCACACACGCACACACGCACACATAAACGTCAAATGTGCGTGAAGATATAGTGAAAAGTCTCCCCATTTTGCAACATGCCATTTATATTTGGATACATCTTCAGTGCTCTCTTGCACACTCCGTCTTCATTATTTGTCTCTCTCGCGTTCAACTCTCGTAATGTGTAAGAGTGTTTCCATGGATACAATGTCCTCCGGTAGGATGACCAATAGGCTAACTCTGCGTCACCTCCCACTCTACCTTGTCTCTCACGCTTTAACACACGTTCCCTCCTACATATCATCTCCGATTGGCCGGCGAATCGTTACAGCAAAATCTTGCTCACAACTAGAATACGTCACAAATTTCATCTATCTACCGATACTTGTGTACGTTATATATAAATATATATATATATTTATATATAACGTAGAATTATATAGCAAGAAGATAGATGTGTTACGTGAAGATGCGAGCTATAGATGCACCCGGGTCCGTTCTCTTTATACACTCAACGTACACTTTGATTCACAATGATATGACGTTGAGAGTTGATCACTCCAAAAATATATGCATCAAATCATATTTAATTATGATGTTATTGGTGTGAACGAGCAGGTTACCATTAAGTAAATTGTGCGTTGTTACCTTACTAGCGTTTCATTTCATTTCCATGTCATGCATTATATAAGAAAAGCAGTTCCCACGTAAAAATAATTTATTATCTCTTTGCACATAACGACCCTCTATTTGACTATATACATATAAACTCTTATATACACCCGTTTTCATATCACAACTTTAATTCACTTCCTCAATAAATTCTCTAAGAAAAATTCTCGGCGAAATTGGGTCCCTGAAGTAATAGAGCCTAACAAGACCCACGTGTTATCCGTCGGCATAAAATCTATTATAAATGTATAATTACGCAAAGGATTTTTTTTTTCAAACATATATAAACCGAGGATTATGCCGTGGAGATTTCTTATTTGCGTACGATAAAATTCATTAAATAACATAATTTCATCCACCTCTATATTATGTAAATATATTTGTTTACAGTTTTTCTACAATGTTTTGCATATGTACATATTAAAATACGCATATTACATCTCGCATGTATACGTATATACACTGTCATTCTGAAATGCCCCACGTGCCATTCATTCCACTTTTTTTCATTTCCTTTTTCTCACAAATCACAAATAACAAATCATCTATTTTCATTCGCAGAGTGGGTATTCTAAAGGAATTTGTGACCTACTTGCCATATTCATGATACCATTAATTTTCATGGGCTCACACTTAAATGTAAATGTCTAATGATGAGAGAAAAGACGAATTGAATGTGATTTCGTAGCTTAATTTTTGATATCCATAGGATAATTTCGAAAATGGTACTTATTCTTATTAGTGTTTATAATAATTTTATATGGATGCATGCGTGGAGAGTATTGGAGCACGCGACGCGACGTCTGTGGCCAATGACAATGCAGAATGTAACATTGACTGTTTCTCCGTTGGGGGTCTGAGTCGCGCGGCTCATCTCCCGGGGAGCTATATATGTGTCGGTTGCCCTTACGGCCCCGAACCTGCCACTCGAGCGGCTTTCAAGTGCCCGACGAGACCAATACAGGAAAAATAAGCTCGCCATATATAATTATATTACTTCAATTATTATTATTTCGTTGGGAATCATGTACGACTAGCCTTTTAAACGCATGTATACTTGTACTTACATTTAGAACGCTTTTGATCCGATCTTCGTCGACGAAAGCGCAATTCACACAGTATACAGTCCTCTTTCCAAATTCGATTATTCATCTTTCCCATTCTATATATATATATATATATATATATATATATATATATAGTTTCTGTCGCAAAACTACCGTAAACATTGAAAATATCTCATTATCTCATTATATAGCAAAGTAAAATTTATAACGCAGTTTTATAACTTTTACAATTGAACGGCCATCCCATCGTTTGTATAATCAAAAAAGTAGGAAATTAGAATATTTTCACAACCAAGAAAGTTATTTGAACTGGCAATGAGTATATTTCACTTACGTTCAATATAATTACATCACAAAAAAAAGATATTCATAAATGTATGTATATAAATGAAATTGGATTTGACAATGCTAAATATCCGTTGATAAGATATAACAGTGTTCGGAAGACAACCAAAAGGATGGAACGCGTGGCGCACATACTGTTACCACGTGCGCACGCCGGGATGTTTATCAGCTCAAAAGCAAAATTCACTCGTACCGTATCAATATTATTGTTCGTATAGTCGTGGGCTATATTTATAATGCACAAGGCCGATCGATCAGCATAAACGCATGCTCTTCATATATATGTTTGTACATACTAACAATGAAATGATTTAGTATATTAATAATGAATATCATACGAAAACAAAAATGCACTTTTCAACTCGAAATTCGCTCGATTTTTAAAAAACGTTTAACTCCTCTTTCAGATAACAAATAGTCAGACAATTTCCACATTCGCTATCAGAATGATATGCTGACATTGACGAATTTTTGTAAACCAATCACACGAAGCAAAACTCGCCGGTAATCCGTACACAAATGCTTTTGCTATCAATATAACACTTGGATAACTGCGGTTACGGATTAAAGTATCAGCTGGAGTATATGATATACATAAGCTGTATATTTATATGTTCATCGTCGCGCAAAGATGCGAGGATGCGAAGATGCGAGGGTGCGAGGAATGTCCGCGAGTATAGTACATAGGGCTCTTTGATCTATTGCACAAAAGCCGCCACACGGCATTGACCGTGGTTTATATATGCTTATGAGTGGTGCACTGTCTTTGCTAGATCGCTCATTCATTAAATTTGTTGTATAATTAGGCAGTGCAGCAATAAGACGGGTCGCACGAGCGCGCGAGACAGAGACTTCGTCATCAACAGTGCTTCATATTCTCTCAACGAAACGTATCAACATTCGTTAAATTCTCAAAATTACAATAAATATGAAATATCGACTATGCTCGTATTTTTTTCTCCGTTTCGCCACTGTTAATATTGCAGACACGAGTATTAAAGAAAAAGATGATCTTCGATGAAAAAAACTTTTTCCCCCATACATATACACGATATTTGATACGGAAAAGTGAAAATTTACGTCCAAAATTAGTGTCTTGAAATCATAATTTTCGGGTGAGACAAAAAATATATAACATGTCAATTGATGGTAAACAAAAATAATGAATGTGACAGATTGTTACAATTCACCATTGATAAAATTGATACTGCAAACCGATTGATGGTAGTTAATAAACAATCTCAATATTAGATGCATTTAAATATGAGGGCCATGGAAATTTTGGAACAGTTTTAGCCTCCTTCTCATCGCTTTTTCATTTGTTTTGTTTGATGAATCGTACTTATATGATCTGTTGAAGTGTTGATGTTTATAACGTTGATATTGTTGATGGAATCCGGCCTCATTTCCGTATATGAAGTTGACGAACCTACAACGATATTAAAATGCCCTAAGAACCATATAATTATTGCCAAAGACTTCATTAGGGATGAAACTTCACATACCATCAGATTATTCACGAGTAAATTACTATAATGACTCAAATGTCACCCGCTATTGTTTAGAATATATTGAAAAAATGGAAGCAATGATTCGCATTCTTTGAAATTCGTTACGTCAATGATAATGATTTCCGCATTTATATGGGGAATGTATGACTTGACGAGCGAACTTTTTATCGATACTTGAACGGTACACTCCATCTTTCTATCATTCAATGATAACAAACTTACATCTTTTGATCTGGAAATGTGGGGGAAGCAATAATAAGAATATTGTCCAAATAATTCACTCTTATTTGATTTTTTCTCATATATTTCAAGCTACCATATGTGTATTGTTATCTGAAGAGGGTGAAATCGCATATCAAGAGACTTTCTATCGACTGACATCACTTTGAAATATAGCGTCTTTCATTCGTATTTGACGGCAATTATATTGAATTGGCAAGTCAATATGATCCATTTAGAAAAAATCAGAGGAAAATTGGATAAAAGTATTGATACATCATGAAAAATTAAAAGTAATAAAATACGACATAATAGCCTAAATAAAAATCCAAAATGGATCACAGAGAGATGGAACCTTCGACCTCGATTCGGTCCACTTAATCGGCAACATGATCTGGATTAATCGAGTTGCATTTTCACTGCAAGTCTATGGTCTCGGTGTTGGAGCTAAAATTAATCTGAATGTAGGCGCTACCACCGTAGCGAAATTATTCAAACTAAAAAATGAGAGGAAAGAAGAAGGAGGAGGAGAAGGAGGAGGAGGAGGAGGAGGAGGAGGAAGACGACGACGACGACAATCCAACAGGGAAAGGTAGAGATGTTGGCGTGAATTGCGACAACGGAGAATGGACCGAGGACGAGGCGAGGAAGCATCTTTCCCCCACTCAACTGAGAGGTGGTAATCCACAGAACCGCCTCCATCATCTCTATACCATATCTCTTGTCCATCGCGACGAGGTTACTTCGAGCTTTTCTATTTCTCCTGGCGCATTCTCTCGATTCACCGTGGATTCATCGCCTTCATTTATTCCATATTCTTCAAGTTTCTGTCCAAATTAGAGAGTAATCGAGACATTCGCTACTTACCTCTCGTCGTAAGTTGACAATGATTCATCAACAAATCCAAAGTCGTTCGTGATTATTGATCTGGCCCTATACTTTTGATAGGTTAATTTCGTCGAGATATTCGAGTGAAAGATATGGAAATGATTGTTAAAATTGTGGAATGAACATCAATAGTTGATGTTGAAAAACTCTGTGATTACCAAGGAACATATCGTGACGGATATTTTGTGAAAGATGCGCACTCCATCATTTTATCAACTTAATGAGTGGCGTGTAATAGTGGACTGATCTTAATCGATTTTCATTTAGTATTCATTCAACGGCTTCAAGATTTATATCAAATATATTGATAGGGGACAAAGGGAGGTTCATTATTAATTTACTTACCACACGGAATGATAATAATTTGTCAACAATGGATGGGAAAGCAGGTTCATCAAACGCCAATTGCCAATCAAACACATTGGATGACGCTGTAGGAAAACTTCTCCAAGGTAAGATAAGCAAGATTATTCATTGGATGAATAATAAAATGGTTTTCAATAATAACAACATTCAAATTTGACGACACAGCACATTTAGATTACATTGTTCTCCTCATCATTAGGAGTACATTTTACTTTTTCGTCCGAATCATTTTTATAACTATTCATCATGGTTTCCGTCGTTGAACTTGCGCATCTCTGTCAAGGCGTTTAGCAAAGAGATTTTAATTGGCGCTGAAAGCCCACGTCATCAGCCATCGCTCTTCTGCATCTTGGATTTATCGTTGCGATTATGAGACTGGGCGCAAAGCTACGAGTAACCAAAAGGGAGGTAACGTCGCGCTATATGCATCCATACATTAGTGTGTATATATATGGGAAAAGAAGTATGCATCGCGAAGATTTTGCCCAGCAGGTGCTGCGAGTGAAGCGAAACCGTTCTACGACACTAATTACGCAAGTACCGAATTAAATCTGACACATCTAGCAGTGCCGGTAAGACATAGACAAGATAATTTATGGTTGAGCAAGCTGTTGCCGCCAACTTCCCACGGGCACTTATCATTTCCATCACCTGCCAATTCAAACAAATAAATTCAACTACATTGAACACGACGTTCCGGTTTTGGTCATGAAAATGAGGAAAAGCAAGGCAGTATGAGATAGTGTATGAACTGGACTGCCCGGACTTTTTATATTTAAGGATCATAAGGACATCGGTTGATAAAATTGCAGACTCATTTGAATATCGTTACATATTCGTGTGTTTTGATTTTATATCACATACGTAACTTATACGTCCCCAAAATCGAAGAGGTATAATGACTTTTGATCTCATCCATACAACAAACGGTGTAATGAACGAGTGTCAAGACATTTTTTCGGAATTCATAAGAAGCAAATAGCGAAGACAAGTTAATACTGAAGGCGCGAACTATGTCCGAACACTACTGCATTCATTAATTCTGGACAATCTCCAATTATCATTCTACTTTAATCAGCCAATCATATTCATGATGTTGAACGCGAACCTCCAATCTTCCTCGTCATATATTTCCGCCAAACAAGAAATATGAATAGTCATACGTGGAAATATATATTCCTGGCGACGTGACAAACTTCCAGTAAGTTTGTCGTTTACCACGAAGACAGTCAAAGGACCTCAATACGATTAAAAAAAAACAGCCGACAGAGCAGCCGCCCCATTAGAGCGTGCCCCCCATGGTAATTAGTTGCCACGTCTCGGCTGCAAACATGGATGACACTACACCACGTGTGTCCAACCAAAAGCTCCAATAATCATCGTTACCACTTGGCGATTAGTTTCCACACCAACACATAAAACTTCTCAATCCCCCCATAGCTCTTTCTCTTCCTTTGTTTCTTCTCGATTTCATTATTATCTAATAACTGATTGATCACTCAAGATTTTCCTATAATCACCACATAAGAACATTTTTTTGTATTGTGAAGTTATAATTAGCGTTCATTCTATAACGAATTCATAATACGAGAGTATATGGAATGATTTTTCTTCGATATCAATGATATTGCATGACTCTACGCTGACGCAAAGCCAACCTCACATATAAATTTGGTCTGTGTGATTGTGGGTCATAAAATTTTTATAACGGTTATCGCCGCCGACGAATGATAAGGTGAAACTCCTTAAACAACCGCATTATAAGGGATGTATCCCGAGGATGCAGGTGCATTTTGCTTTATCACAGTAATTTCTAATCTAATTTGTTGACAATTAAAATTGTGCTTCCGGTATATTAAATATGAATGTATGGTTGATTACAGGATACGATTGGACGTTACTACCAGTGACTTCAAGGGCGGGTGGACGTCGCAGTGCTCATGTGAAAAGACCGATGAATGCTTTCATGGTGTGGGCCCAAGCTGCTAGACGACGTCTAGCCGACCAGTATCCACAACTTCACAATGCTGAATTGTCAAAGACTTTGGGGAAGTTATGGAGGTGAACAGGATGAAGGCATTCACACCACTACTAATTCTTATCAATAATTTCATTTGAGTTCTTTCGCATTTGTGTAGAATTTTGAGTGATGGTGAGAAGCAGCCATTCATCAATGAAGCCGAAAGACTGAGGAATGCACACAAAAAACAACACCCGCACTACAAGGTATTACTTCTATTTTTTATTTTTTCTCAACACTTTTCGAGAATTCAATTCATTAACCCTTTCGCTACTACAGACGACAACAGTCGCTCTAAAATGCGTTTGAACATATGACATATTAATAAATAAAAATAATTGTATAAACATTTTTAGTATCAACCACGTCGTAGAAAACCAAAGATAGATGAGCACACGAACATCGCGGCACACCGCAACACTTCACAGCCTTCCACGTCTCTAGACTCGCCCGGGTCATTCGATTGTAATTACAGCAGGCTGCATTCAGAGACTACCAGCAAGTCATACGAGCGTCCAGTGTCTTATCACGATAGCAGCAAATCCTTTGAATTCACCAAATCTTACATGGAAACGTTGAAATTTTCTGATCATCAAAATCGCACTTACGAAGCAATTCCAAAGTACGAAGTATCCACAAAAACGTTTCCGGATCCCAAGTGTTATGAAATTCAGAATTCAAAATATTGTGAAAACAATTCGAGGTATCCAGACCTTCAAACAAAAAACTACGATTCCTTACCTAAATATTCAGAATCTGAAAATTATACAGAAAAATTTAAATATCCGGAAGCTACAAATACTACAAAATCGTATACTTGCGTTCACGGGCAGTTTTATCCGCCACCTGAAGCCTATTCTGTGCATGAAGATAATGATTATCAAAATTCGGGAATGTCTGCACACACTTTTTATCCATATTTATCAGCATCTATGGCGCAATCGGCTTACTATATGGGCCCACGTTGAAAGAATTGTAATTTGCATTTTCATTGTCAAATAAATGTCACTGCAGTTTATTCGTCACTAAACTTATATATACAAATGTGAAATATACAATAATATGACTAGTGTTTAATGCTGTTAAATCAAATTCAAATTTTATGTGGTTCCTGTACCGGATATTCATCAAATAGAAAACAAACTATTATTTCAAATGATGAAATAACAGCGTATTATAATATAGTAAAGAATTTGGTTTTACTAAAATTATTCGACTGCGGGTGTGCATATTGAGTAAAACACTTATAAAATTGTATTAGGACCGATATCTATCTCCAATCTTTCCGAATCGAGGAAGCTCAGCATCCTTTTGTTATTTTTCCAGGTTAATGAACTGACCCACGATCAATAATATTGATAGAATACTATTTTATCTGATGCTATCATGGATCCTGGTCCAAAACAGCAGCTAACTCTTTAACTTGGTCTCTGTTGGCATGCATAAATGCTTTCGCTGTCCATATCATGTTCGCCAAAACTTCGTCATTCTTTTCGTCCATTACAACTCCAACTGAAAGTTGCGGGTTAAAACGATAATACGGTACACCAATCATCGAACACCATGTTCGCGCCCGATCGACCACACGACCATCACTGCATGTAGCTTGATCTACCAAGAGATTACCAAGTGCAGATATACCCATACCGAGCTTCATCGCATCCCATATACTCTCTGGACGGAAAACATCGATATCTTTGAGTGGTGTCACAGGTATTGCGCCCGTACCAAGCGACACGACAAGAGAAAGTGGAGTTACTTCATCATCTCGTCCCAAAGCTCTTAAAGCTAGATTATATTCATGTATTTCTGTCATGGCATCGAGAGTTGGATTATTAGCAATCAATCCACCGTCCAAAAAACGTCCAAACGCTCGGAAGTACGATGGTGCTGCACCGGTAGCTCGTGCAGCCTTCCAAAGAAGCTGCTCATCAGGAGGCAGTGTACTTTTAAATTGTGAACTAGATGAAATTTTCATCAAACTACTAGGGGATTGATAATTCCGAAATATATGGAGGTCTACCGGTTTTCGGTCAGCAAGCACTCCGGTTATCATTAGTTTAGGTGCTTTAATATCTGCCATAACTGTTGTAGCACCGAGACAATCTTTCAATACATTTTCTAAATTATCGCTATTGTAAGGCCTTGACCCAATGAATGCATTTTGTTTAATCTGGAAATATAGTGCTTGGCATTCTCTCAGACTCTTTCCAGAAGCAATTCCCAAAGCTAAAATTCCTCCGGTAGAGGTCCCTGCTATCCAATCAAAACAGGATGCAATAGGTCTTTTTAAAACCGCCTCAATTTCCAATAAAGTTTGGACCAGCACTAGGCCCCGTATTCCCCCACCATCCAAACACAGTAGTCTTCCGCCCATCATTTTAGTTGATCCTTGCGAGGCCATTTTTGCCATGCTCGCTACAAAAAGCATTTGATCAAGAACTGTTCGCGGCACAGATGTCGGTGCTTCAGGTGGAGCTACTCCGTTGAATGTCTCACCAAATTTGCATCCCATTGTACAATTCGTCATATTTGAATCACATCGGCGGGCACCAACGGCTTGCAAAGCGTATAAAATTTTCTCACCGTCATTGCTCTTGAGATCGACCAGATGTCTTGGCGATTCGTTTTTAAAATTTTTTGCCTCGACGGCTGCACCAAAGCCCATGAGTATCTGCACTATTGGCAAAAGTCCACCTTTTTTTACTGCCAAGTGTAACGGTGTATTGCCTTCATTATCAACTATATTCACTGAGGCCATGTGACTCAAAAGAGCCACAACACAATCTAATCGCTTGCGTATTACCATTATATGTAGAGCGGTTCGCCCATCAAAGTTCAATGCGTCAATGTCACAATTCATTTCTATCAATGCATCAACGACTTCACGACTGGATGACCAGTGTAAAGGCGTCCCACCAAATTTCATATCCTGATCTAAAAGAGAATTCGGTTTATCATTCATGAAATTTGCAACATAACTTGGACCATTAGTTACGCTTGGAGATGCTGAAATATTGACATCAGCGCCAATAACTAAGAGAGCTATCACACATTCTGGTTTGTCATTTTGACAGGCAACATGTAACGGTGTCTGTCCACTACTATTACGGCTGTTCAAAACATTCGGGTATCCACCTCCCAATGCAAAGATAATATCTTTTGTTGAATTAGCGGCATAATGATACACAGTATTTGCATTACTATCCAAGTGCTCCAATGATGCTTTAGCATTTATCAATTGTTGGACAATTTGAAGATTTCTCGCTTGAACTGCCACTTGAAGTGCAGATATTCCTGTTGCTGTATCGATGCTATTCAATTCTTTAAGTATAGCTGCATCTCGGAAAGCATCGGACAAACCTAAATGAGCTGCCAAGTGTGCCAATGTCCAGGTGGGATAATTTGACAGGACGTCACATAATTTTTGAATTTTCACTACTGTACATAGTTCTCGACAAGACTGAACAAGAACTGGTACTTTGTCTTTATAAACAGTGAATCGTACCACTGCTACATCCAAGTTGTCAGCACGAAATAAGCTAAATGCTTGATGCATCGTTTCTTGACATGGTCGATGTAAAACAATTTCATATTTATCATTATTACGGTCACCTGGACCATAAAGCATTATGCCATCTTCACGACAATGAATGTGACGATTGCTATACTTGTCCTGTCGTACTTCGAAAATAACATTTGGCGGAGTGTCACCAAATACGATATTTCGAAAAACATTATTAGCAATATCCCCAAGCCATGTCATTGTGTAAAACTTACACGCGCATCAAATATTTCTGCGTAAAGGTTCATTAACGCAATCGTCTTTATAAGCAATCTGCAAAAAAAAACCAATACAAAAAACTCGGTTACAGAATGAAAAAAAGGCCAAAACAGTGTGATTAGGTGCTGTGTTATTATAATTAATGCTTAGGCTTATTATTCAATCGTCCAAAGTTGTTTTGAAATTTTACTTAATATTCAACTCCTCTTACTATTTCCTCTTTAAGGATTTACGAGAGAGAAAATCCACGTCTATTTTCACAACATTGATCACTACGACTACGCCAAATTGCTTCGGATTTTTTCGGATTGTTTCGGATTGCTCCGGATTGCCCTCTCAACAACGTCAAACTTTGCAAACTTACTCATTCTCGTCTTCAATCCATGTTGTTTCGTGTCTCTCTAAGGCATTTCTCACAGAATTCTCACACAAGCCGCGGCATATTGCACAATACAAAATCGCGTTGTATTAAATTGCTAATAGATAGCGTTACCATCACCTTCCGCTGCATCCTCGTAATAATCAACAAATGCATATTACCGACGACATCTACTCACCGATGGCTATCGAGTCATTTACTTCATCAACCGAATTATATCTGATTGACATGTTTCAGGTGGAGATGAGTCTAAACATACCACAGACAGATGACACCGTTAAAAAATTTCACTGTTGAATAAACTTGGCACATACGATGCAATACAATACAATGTGTGAATTGTGTATGAATATGAGAACATATTCTAAACTCAAAGCGGCTCGAAACGATAAGTACAATACGAGGGCCCCAATATTATTTCATTCACGGATTCCAAATTGATTTGTCACACCGATAATTACCAATATTCGACGATCATTGGATAATTCAAAGGGCTGGTGAACGTTGTCGCGTTCAGTGCTATGTGGAATAGTTCGTTAACCTATAACATTATTTTGTACAGTATGAGGACAAGTTGAAAGGAAATAGGGAAATGTATATATGGGAGCATAATATGGACAGACAAATAATCAAGCACACGAGTTAACGGGAGCTTTGTTTAATTATCAATTAATGTCCCTAATCAATTATTGTCTAGCCTAATCAATCTACCAGGTTTACCATTATTTGGCATTAAATCAATAAGTGAGGGGCAGGGAAAAAACACGTCCAAATCGATTCATTAGATTTTTCGACTATTCATAACTGCAAACAAGATGAAAAGTTTGAATCACTGTTAGAGTACATGCTTGCAAAATTGGTCGATCAATAGTTTAGAAGATAAAATATTTAGGAATAAAATTATACATACACATGTATATGATACGGTAGATTTAAGTCGATAGCCGACACAATCCCCTTTCCAAATTTAATATTACTTATGCAAGTCAATCGTCTGGTATGATTGAATTACTGCCCAATCTTCAAATATTTATCACTCGCTGTACTATCAGGCCATCAAGGATTTTTGTTATGCGGGCTCTGAAATTGGCCCTAAATCTGTCTGAAAGCCGCTGTCGTAAATGTCTGTTGATGAAGAAGGTTCGAGACATAACACGAATAACTGATGAAATTTAAACTGACATAACCTGGCTAATTGATGAGTTGTAAGGTGATGATAATCATGTCTGATATAAAACAGGAAAGATGCTGTTCTCTCACGCCTCTCAACGTGAATTCAAGACGTCTTGTACTATTCTATTCACGTGATGAATAAATTAATTAGAGCAGTTACTATTCATCTATTCTAATCCTCAAGTTGGTAGACTGGAACAATTGTTAAGATCATTGTCCGTCCATCTGTCTCACTTGTGAGCTTGAACTTGTCTGGTCTAGTGATCATCGCATCGTGAGAGAAGTAAAGAAGAGTGTCAATAGTTCGCGCCTTCTTTATATACAAGCATCCATATTGTAAATTCCGGAATTAATATTATTATAAAACTTTATATTCCCCACCCAAGTTCCCAGCCTTCGCATAACAATTATTACTATCGGAATCCCATTAGGATAATTGATTCAATGATAGTTCGAGATATATATAGGGTAGAGAAGACACGATGTAAATCTTTTCGAGTAAAATGAGACGGAGACGGTTAAATAAACAAGATTATAATTGATAGCTCACGAATTTCACTCTATGGATTATTTTTCTTCCATCTTCAATGTACGATAATATAAAATTATCGAAATATCCCTTCGCGCGGTACCTTTGATATCACTCGACTTTAAAATTTGCATAGCTTCGGATTATATGCTGTAGGCAGTCTCAATATGACTTTGATCTTTCCTCTAAGATAAGCGGCCCTACGTTAATTGATTGGGTCCCTCAACAGGAACAACGATCCACTGATTACAATAATGTGACAACAAAGATTCCCCTCCTTTTGTTCGATATTTGTGTATCGTGAAAGTAATTATCGTCATATACATATTCAATATGTATTTATACATATACATTCTTGTCTAACCGCTATTTGCAGTTTCTAAATGAACAATTGGATGAAGAGGATAGAAAGAAATTCCATTCAAAGTGGCTCAATGAGCTACTTTGATTCCTGTCACGTTTCTCTTATGTTAGGTGTGAAAAAACGAGGGTTATAAGTGGGCCGACAGCGGCATCAGCCATGTTTTTATATTGGAATGCAACGGAGATGAGATGAATGATGGACGAGGGTGGTTGGAGTATTCATTTTTTTTTACTCACTTTGAGTAGACATTATTAAATGGATTTAAAGATGTTGAACAACCTGGATCATCTCACGAATGCTCAACAGACAGAGAAATTGAGGATAATCAAGAACAAATGGAACTATCGCACCAAGGTGGAATGAAACTCTACATGTCAAATTGTCTCTAAAATCACGATACGCCATAAGTAGTTTCTCATAGTAACTGTGAGCATATTTTCATAGTTTCATCAATTGGATACATAGGTACTTTATGAACTACGTATTGAGTTGAATAGTAGCATGAAACATGGGCACTTATATCTGTCCTCTCTTACTGAATACTATTGTATATACGCTATTCTATAGAATATGAATACACCAGCCCCGCGTTGAATTACGTTTAAATTCAACCACACCGACAATTATATGGAGAAATCCGCAGCGTGGAAATAGAACAAACGCGATGCTTGTCGCGAGTTCTATTATCACGCAACATATCCTGAATAAAATTCTCCCCCATATGTACTTCCATATCTTAAATTTTGGTGTGAATTAAACAGTTTCAATCGCTTTCAGCAACGACGTGTATATACACAACAATATAATTGGAAATATTTATACAGAATGCATCATATCACACATATATCTGTCACATATCCACTGGCAACAGACAACGCACCTTATCGTTTTTGCATATTTTTTGCAGCTGGATAACGAGATGAGTCGTGAAAGGGTTGCGCGCAGGGGGCACAGTTCTTGCATATGTATATGGATACAGGAATTAGTATACTACCATGTTAACTGACAGGCACGGCCGAAAATCAATTTCATGCATGGCTAACGGCTGCTCATTTTTTTTCCGTCTTCTATTTTTATTCTATGGAACTGTATAATTTTATTTTGCAATCGATATTCAAGAATGATCATAGAAAATATGAAAAATAATGATTTTGTCGATGTTATGGAGAAAATTTATTGTAAAAAGCGGCATCCAACTGTGAATGCAGGAAAAATTAAGAGCAAGTGGTGGACACGACTTCTTCACGTCGATAGAATATTCGAAATTGACACTCTCTGTGTTTGAGCAAAAAGAAAAACATGATCGCAACATATAACAACAGAATATATTGAAAGAGAAATTCTTACACTGTGAAGACGCATGAGCGAAATCGAGTTGATGGTGGGCCGTTTAATATTCAATCAAATGAATCATCGAGCAGCGTGAATATACAGTCTTGCGAATACGTTACGAAGGGTTTGAATGCAGTGGGGTGAGAATATATGAGAGGCACTCGTTGAATCACAAATCCACTTTGTACATAACTCTTTGTACGGTGATGCGGTGATGCAGTGATGCGGTGATGCGGCTTGCGTATATACACGTTGTTAAGTCCATTCAGCTGGATCGCAACAGACAGAAGCTGAGGCACCTGCTGCCTTGTCCCTCCACTCTTATACTTGCGGTATATATTGCGCGCGTGTATTTAACGTGCGCGGAGACTATGTG
Source organism: Meteorus cinctellus (assembly GCA_030523045.1). NCBI lineage: Eukaryota > Metazoa > Arthropoda > Insecta > Hymenoptera > Braconidae > Meteorus > Meteorus cinctellus. Next base: position 17,529 of record JAPYZF010000039.1, on the reverse strand, counting down.
TAAGGTGCGGTGTTGACGTCAAGAACGAGCAAACTGAAGTTCAGTACCCCGTCCACACTCAACCTGATAACACCTTCATAGTATAATCACATACCGGTGTGCAAGTGTATATTTTTTTCTTTCTTTTTGTTTGTTCCAAGTGATATATAATTTTCGACGAGTGACTTTTCTTCTATGTTTTCAACGAGAATTGAAACTTTCGCCGTGTTATACGCAACAACTTACCTTTCATTAATCCATGGCTTTTACAATATATAATTACTCATGTGGGGATTGAAAAATGTTTCAATGTAAAAATTGATCAAAAAGCATGAAATTGTGCAAAGTCCATAGTATGAAAAGCCGACACGTGGCGCTGACGAATGAATGGCGAAGAAACACCAAGCAAAAAATAATGTTTGCTCATGAGATATTATCTATACCAATTCCATTCACTCACTTATATAAATCAATATCAGTGTTGCGCGTGAGGATTTACAGTTGTTAGTAGATAGTCATATGCGAATATATATATATATCTCTGTGCACATAGATTTATCTGACTTAATATATTTGTAACGGTTATCAGATTCTACATCACGTGACACACTTGTGGTATATTTGGTGAAAGTAATATTAGTGAATATTTATGTTGGTTAGTTTGCGAAATTCATGGGAATATAATGCTATCATGAACGTGAAAAATATTGGTATGACTTAACGAGAAGGGAAAACAGATAAAAAAAAAGGAAACAAAGCAGTACAAGTGGAATGAATAATTCGTTGTAGAAGAAGGCAGAGACAATTGATAATGGACTCCTTCGAAGGCAAGGATATTTATAAGTATTTTGTTTTTTATTTTGTTCCTCATCCCGTTCAATTGTTGATGCCCCAGTTGAAATACTCACGCGATCCACTTGTGAGAGCTTTCGAAGATCCCAATCAATGTACTTTTCAATCGGTGGCCATGTACATAGTTACACTTGTTTTTTTGGTACACCGAAAAAAATTAAAAAAATTAATAACGGACATGTAATATAATGAAATCGTTATGTGAAACTACATTCGCTATGGCAACTGGTGGTATTTTTTATAGAGTAATTTACTAATAATTGAAAAAAGCATATATACGCAACGTATTGCAATCAATGATGCAGCTTTCGAAGTACCTGTCATATTAGTAAAATATTTTATCTCTAACATCGCAATTTTTAATCTCTTTTAATTAAATATTAGAGCCCCATAGATACATTATCGTAGAATGCTTCTGAGTGTTTATATCGGATTAGGTAATTAGTTTATCTTCCTCGCTTAGTGATTTGAAGCCAGCTATGAAATCGATATATATATGTATATATATATAATAATCATACAGAGAGAGTATGCCGTTGGAGGTGGGAATCTTAATTATTCTCCATTAATTTTAGATATAGAGCTTCACCACGCGATTTCCTCCCTTCATACGAGATGATTAATTAAAGAAGACACTGCGATATAATGCTTGGCCTCTACGATTACGTTGGTAATGATCATTCCTGATATACCGTATACTTGCATGACTTATCGCCAAGCGTCTAATAAGCAATTGCGATTATTTATTCAATTCCTGTGACACTTTCTGTGAATTGGAATATCGCAAACAACTTTAATTACAATATATATATTCATTATCAGTTTTTGAAATTTCATTTTTTTATATGTTATTCATTTCGATTAATTATGTGAAGTAACACATGTTGTCACTGCCCCACCACGCTTTTAAGTCGTCAAATCTGACCGTATATTTCGTGTTGAATATTTGACTATTGTAAAAATGTACTATGTGAGTTTTTTAAGATCCATAATAGAGATTGATGATTCTTATATTACTACCAATAATGGGTGTAGATCAGACAAGAACGAAGACGTCGTAAGACCATATGATTTGTATAACACCAGTGAACACTAATCACATAGTTCGATTAACCATAGTATGCATAAAACGATGATAAAATATCTATTGATCAATCAATTTATAGTAGCATTATAGGATTATTGTCATATTCAACTAGTGGATACATACAGAATGAATGGGAACTGTTAGAATTATATTCAGATCAAATTCGTTATATTTAATACCATTTATGCATTTACAATGTCAGTAATTAATGTCAAGCTGTCATGAAAAGTGGACTAGCTCGAACGTTCGTTAACGATATTGCAATTTTGAGAGACGTTACATGGTCATCAGTGCATTACCCTGTTATCATTGCGCCAACGTAAATTGAAAACCAGTTTTGAGTGTATATATCACGAGTATATTGAGCAGTGGAAGTCATTCACCATTATTCAAATCGACAATTTCAACAAAATGTAGAGAAGCTATGGCTCATTCATTAAATCATCAAACATGCTAAAGCATACACTTAATTTATGTATACCCGATCTATCTCCTGTTCATCGATTTACATTGAAAGAAGCAGGAGGACATTTAAATCCAATTGAATAAGATTAGAATATTCCTGGCGCGGAATCGAAGAATATTTCCACGTGTGGGGAACCCGGGATTTGTGATTAGGGTGTGGATAATCCTCGCATCATATGACTTTCTATTCCTTCTGATATACCTCGACTAGCCCAATTGGGAATTCATTTCTCTCGTGACAGTCCCACACACATGATCTCTGATTGTAATCTCTTCACAAAATGATTTAAATACACTGACAATATGAAATTATTACTCGTCTGCTGTTCTTTATAAACCATACGAGTACATTATGAAAAATTTTGGTTAATATTTTATTCAATCGAATATTCAATTCGTCAATTAGAAACTAATATTTCAATAACTTATTCATGTTCCGAGAATTCTTTTGCCGAATAAGCCGAAATTGATTTTAAGAACATTATCGTCAATGGTGTTAATGTGCACATGCGTATATATATATATGTGAGGAGGGGGTCACATGTGAATAACGTGTATCTATATATATATATGAGGTGGTATATCTTGGCACCTTGAATCAAAGAGGCGTGAACCACGGACACCCAAGACTCGGCACCGTCCGCACAGGGTTGGTATATATTACACCTTCGTCCTAAGGAAATGTGAGGCGTAGCTAATCGACCAGGTTAAACGAGTGCTACCAACGACCTCGCGCGTCCGCCCACTGTATAACGGCCGTTGAATGGTTCACAATCGCGCGTGTTATGTGGAATTTCGGATCCCTCGGGCATTTACCCAAACCGTGGATTAAGTCGTATGCAAGGCTATAATTTGAAATGACCATTGAACAAGTTTGCGTCGTCAACTCAGATGAGAAAATGTCATGGAGATAGTCCCAAGGTTGTTTTGTATTTATATAAAATTGACAAGGAAGCAAACGATAAATCATTGTCAATGACTTTAGTGCTATTGTTGACATTTCCTAGTTCAACAATTTAACCAAGTAGTTATTTTATGCCGTATATTTATTATTGTAAAATGATTTCGCTGAAGAGCCTGTGCTTTCTTAGTTTCAATTGCTTCTCTTTGGAAGAAACAATATCAATCCGCAGCCATTGGTTTCACACAGCATATGATAATTGATTCGGAAAACTCTCAACTGTTTTATTCCTCTAATCTGTCCCATGTGTTCTCTCGCATTGCATGCGGAATATACTTACTATGTAGTATAAATATACAATATACTTTATACCGGCCATCGACCGACCTTCGGCCGACTGTGCATATGTATACATACGGTTGGTATATAGCACCGATCTCGTCTTTTTTTTGCCATAAATTATCTTTTCTCGCTCAGATTTCTACAATCATATATATATATATCGCACTGTCGTGATTAACTGTTGGAATAACTACCAGATATATTTATCATTCATGTCCCTTTTTCTGGGACCCTACCTTAATTGCTGCCCCTTCTCGACATTCAGCTATCTCTTACGTGCGATCACTTTGCATGATATACCTAGCGTATTGTTACATTTTCATACCTTTATTCTATTCATTTATTAATTTCATCCACCCTCTGTAGGTTACTTTCAAAAAGTCGAGCACATCTTTTATTGGAAATCAAATCGTTTCCACATAATTCAGTGTAGATAAACTGATTCGGGGGCTCGTTCAGGGGACACCTGCATTCACATAAAAATCAAAAGGTATATAAAGGTGTTTATTCACTGAAGATATTTAGTTTCACGAAGAAATGATTGGCCAAAATAAAACACTGTGAATCCCTATAATATATAATTTTTCGCAAGTATGCAATCTCATGCGAGCAAGTAGCACTTAAGATATTCGCATTCATTACTCATTGACGATAAATTATTATAAATTTCTACTTCCTCATTTTATTTTGTCTTTTGCCGCCTGCTTAATGAACCAGTTACAATAATTCACTGTAAAAACAGAATCATTCTTTAGTCTCATTCCTCATGAATATATATGGACCGAATTAATTCCTAAAATTGTAATGTTATAAATATAAGTCAACATACGGAGTGAAAGCACAAATGTTTATGATAGAAGATATTGTCGCAGAGATAATAAAGCAGTTGTGTAGAATGAAACATTAGTGATACGACGCACGTGTATCACTTATTACTCTCACAGGAAGATCAAACAGCTAAGGCGTACGTGAGATCGCGACAAGTGACGATGGCGCGCGCACATTGCCGAACTCCCATTCGCGACTTTTAGCCTATACACAATATAAGCCAAGTGAGTGTAATGGGGTGGGAGAAATTAGACGTGTGGTGATGCGCGAAAGTTTAAATGCCGTTCCAAGCGTGAATTGAGTTGAGGCAGAAACATTGCGTGAGGCACTCACGCTTGCTCTGGCATATACATAACTCTTTTCATTCACTCACATAAATTTGTAATTGAGAGGAGTGCGGGGCTACAATAGATTTGTCCATTATTCATTATTGTATTCATCGTTGTGATTCATTTGATTATTATGACATCAACTTTATGATGGATCTTTTATTAATCATGAGTGCATATGAGAACCAAAAGCACTGTCCCGCCTCCATAGGCCTTCATAATATATGCTTCACTGTTCTGATATTTCTAACGACTTGTCCTATATCCTTTTTTTTAAACAGCAAGGATCTGCTCGCCGCTACATAACCTGCGTGCACAAAAGCTACTTATTAATAATGTGTAACAATTGATTTTTACTGCATTATTTCAAGGCAAGCCGCTTTATCCATCGATTCTTCATAGATATATCTGCGCAGCGTTATAGTGATCACGAAGAATATCAATTATACATGAGTATTTTTCCAGAATTTCTAATAATTTCCAATATTGTTATTGAGCTACACACTATTGCCGTATATACCTCCGTTTATATACGCGCAATTAATTATTATTCCTTGAACTTGCTCAGGAAATTGCGTATATGTAATAACAGACTGGATTGCCCAGTTTTTCACGAATAAATTTATCTCAAGCGAGAATCTAAACAACCCACAAGCGCCATGAGTGTTCCCATGGGAGAGGGTGGAGATGTTGTTTATCGCCTTCCATCGACAAGTCGATCGATTACATATAGACTCGTATGTAATTGAGTTCCAGTTCATACTCGCACATCTTGCCATCGCGCACTCTCTTGTAACTATATCACTTTGTAAGGAATTTTTTTTTCACACATTCAACATCGAGTGGGTGTCCACGAAAGCTTTTCATGTCCGTACATTCAATCGCGTTCTATCGGGCATGCATGTACTGAAACCAAGTATTTTAATGTATTTACTTCGACCCACACATCCTACGTGTTGGTACACCAGGATACCATCGAGTTTTTCAATCGATTAGATTGGATCGATAATGCTAACAAGACTGTCTATACTTGTGAGAAATTCTTTTTCTTTTTTATTGATGTTACAAATTACTCTTATGACAATTTCCATTTTATATTTCCTTGGGGATAATTATGTAGAGAGAGAAACAGGGGGGGATATAATCACAAAAGGAAGACGATAATTCCTTCTATATTACTAGTTGTACGATAAGTCCGATTACAGGAAAGACTTGAAAATGATCACGTATTGAAATATGGATATATCATGAGATCCAAAAATGATATGGCTCACTATTCACTCTGCCCATATTAGTCACACAATCATCAAAATTGCTTACACTGTATTTTTTAGAGTAGGAGGCGCGGGTACATCGTGAAATATCAACACTAATCAAAGTAACATGTAATAGTTGCAATGGACTACTTTTCTGTTACAAATTGATTTATATGACATTTCGTGAAATACCATTCGATTATGTTTATTTCTATCCAAAAACTTTGTATCCGCTATAAGTGTGTCTAATGATTGGCCTCTAAAATTTTTTTAGCACTAAAAAATCGTGCATTGTGATGATTCAATGGAAACTTTTTTTACAAGTGATATTGGCGAATTCCAGTGATATTCAAATTATTCGAAATTAAAAGATCCATCGATAAGCGAGTAATATATGTCGTCATTAAACCGGTTTGCCTTCCGCCGCCGCGATTTCTCGTTGTATGAGCGTAAGGAAGGATAACTGTGGGCTCTGCCGCGTGCAAAGAACAAGGTAAATATAAGTAGATGTATAGGTACCCGGGTAAGGTACAGCCACGCGAGTGATCTGCACTTTTATATATGTTATACCACGCGATTCTGACGTGGATTGAAATTAATCGACGACTATATATCTGCGCATAACCGCAAAGTCTCACTGCCGATAAAACGCCTGAAGCTTATGTTATATATATATATATATATATTTATATGGGGTTGGAACAAAAATAAATGGACGATGGCAAAGAAGAAACGCATAATATAATGCAACGGAAAGTGGAATACATTCGCGTGTTTCCTCGTTACTTCACATTTTCCCCGCGTCTTCTTACGCGTATCCATATATACCCTTTACTCCTCCTGATGCGATGGAATGCTCGCTATTACCGGTTTCTCTGTACTCTGCTCTGCTCTGCTCTGCTCTGCTCACATCGCGCACCAAGGAATGTCCTAGGTTGCAATGTAACGTGTCATTGGGACCAATGGCCGCAATGAATTTTCCCTATCCAATACTTCTAACCATATACTACTATATTTATTTATAAATTTTCAACACATTCACAGTAATTTTCATTAAAAGCTTTTAAAATAACAAAAAATGTCTACAAACATATTATATATGTGAGGAAACATAGATCTATGAAAATATGTGTGTGAGTCAGCGACGAAATTTAAGCCGTCACCGAAGGTTTTAATGTAAAAATCTCAGCACCCACTGTACCTTCGTCACCCATACGTCCCCTCGGCATCTTATATTCCATTCTCATTCTCACTCCTTCTCGTTCACTTCATATGTATGCGCTCGTCTTTTTTATCTTATTTCAACTGGTGGCTTCTTGTCAATTCATTCGCAAATCACCAGTTAGCCATCTATCTCACAGACGTTTCAGATTTCAAGCAGTGGTGTTGTGCCGCCACCGCGGTAAATTGCGCTTTGGCAAAAAAAATACGGGACGTCCTCAAACAACTCACCATTCCATTCGTGTTTTTTACCTCCTATATTCCACATGCGTATCGCAAGCTAAACAATATTATATATTCATAGCGATGATTTTGAGATGACTTCAAATGATTTGTTCTAATTGGATATTTGTCCAAGGAACCAATAAATTAATGATTATTTGGGAAATTTTTCAACAAAACTGTATGTAATATACAAAATAAAATATCACTTTGGCTCATCTATCAAGATCACAAGTGAATAAACATTTTCATTGTCTCTTAAAGCACTGACATAAAAGTGAAATATCTATTTATGGAATATATGTTGGTTCATTTAATTTGGCAATCGATCAACCAATGCCTCGATAAATGCTCGCTAATTCGATACTGATCCCCAAAACGAATTGAGCCCAAGTTGAACAAGATTTTAGTTGAACGGCTGAATCTATAGAGCCAGAAAGAAAAGGGACCACTGGACAAAATAGAGGGCCTCGATCATCAGAGAGGAAGAAAAAGAAATGGATGGGATATGAGAAGAACAGACTCATTCTTCCTCTCCCTCCATCTTTCTTGTACATGTTCTTTTCTTGTTTTTCATTTTATTTTCCAGCTGCCGATCGTCGAAAGCGAAAGTGGGCACGACTGTCTCCCGAACGTCGTGGATCCGCGCGTGGGACCACATAACTTATACGGTAGACGCGCCACGGGGACTTTGTAGCGGTGTAACTGGTGCCACGTACGATCTACACGCCACAACCCGGCACCACACCTCGCTGGAATAAATTTACATGCGCCACGACTCAATGAGCGCAACGAAAAATTCTGCAACCAAAGGCGCCAGCTATACAACGATGATAATGCGAGATAGATCAACTTGTGGGGGACACGCGATGACATAAAACCCTTATTTAAATTGGCATATAAGATTGGTGGGGTTTTATAGTGACGCAAACCGTCATTTGAATAGTTCTCACTATCCTTAGATGTACATTCTTTCATTTCATCTAACAATTAACGGAGCTTCATTATCAACTCGGGTGTTGGTTTAATTAATCGCACGATCTGGCTGTTCACTCATTACCGCCCACTTGACACGTGTCACATGACTCTACGTGTAGTGTCCTGATTCACTAATTAGCTGATGGATATGGCGATTTATGCGTGCTACATATCACGCTAATCTATATACAATTTGGATGTGAATACTCAGACAGAAACAAATTAATAAACTATTAAAAAATTAAATCTGTGGCGCACTCAGTGGGTGTTGAAATAAATACTTAAATATTTTTGTTCGGTAGCTATTCAAAAGTTTTATATCATTCGATGATGTTGAATAACTCAAGTTGAAATATAATTGTGATTGAATGATATTCAACAGACTACGTCTCAATTCAGGATTAATTGACAGACATTATTGATGTTTCTCCGCAATCCTCCAGATTTGATGGAATGGTAGAATTACAATGATACAAAAAATTTGTTGACTGCACCTGCAACAGGAGACAAATGAAATATAAGAAAAAGAAATTTAAATAGAAAATAGAATGTTGCTTACTCGAAAGCCGGATACGAACCAGATTCTAAGTTATAAAGGAAAAAAGGGAATGTACGTGTTATTTTCCAACAGAATGGTATTATGGTATCATTCAAACATCAATGGTTGTTAATCTTCTACCGGATTTGTATAGGCCAAACAACAAATTAAATGATATAATACGACGTTTGTGATGGAAATGAAATGATTGGAAATACTTTTCATCCTGCGAATTATTGATAAAATTAAATCGGCCGTTTTTATGGCAAACGAATTTTTTGATACACAAAGTTAAATGTTTCATATTTTCAGATATCCGAAGACGCAAAAGAGTTTGGGACAAACTATACGGCACATCGACACCCATTTGTTATTGCAATGCGACATTAAACTCATCTATGTTTTGAATGGAAATATCAAGAGAGATGGCCCCGCGCTATATACTGGTATCAGAGTTCCAACATCTTTCACATGCTATGGATTGACGTTATCGCACTCATTTTACTCTTTCTCTTCACCCTTCCCCCTTCGTTTGGTTCTTCGACACTCATGACCATTCCATACACACGAGCGCTCCCGCACACGCCTTCTACGTATATATGTACCTGATTGGATCACCATAAAGCATCACAATCCGATTAAATTTAATGAAGTGCCCAGATCCATTCGATATTCAAAAAAGTCATATATATATATATATTTGAGGTCAAAAATAAATTTCAATGGGAAATAGACATATTAGGAAAAGAAAAAAATAAAAGACTTTCTGGGCGTGGACCACCTAAAGACGTGTCGTGTTATAAGTTATGCGTCTGGAGATGAGCAAACTTTTGTTTCTCTACTGAATACACACGTATATAAAATAATGGAAGAAGTTCTTCTTCCATAACTAAAAGAAATAAGGAATGATATCAAAATGCAGAAATTTTATCTTGTCCGTTTGATCTGTACCCGCGTGTGCGAAGGATTCACCATGATTCTATGTAAAGAAAAATAATACATATATATTTATATATATATATATATTGTGTGCGCACAACACAACGACCGTTGCTGTGTCGATATCAATACTCAATTTATGTATATAGCTATAGACACGCGTATATTTCAGTCACGATTTTGATGAATATACTCGGGGAATCGAATTCATGCTCTAATGTAAATCGATCAAGTCTCATTTTGCGAAATAGATTATGGCATGGATAGATTGAAAATAAATCACTTACAAACAAGGTATGGAAATGTCCATTATAAGTTTTCGACAGACCTGACGATTTAGTTTATAAATCGATGACGCAACATATCTATGCGATTTTGAATTATGAACTTCGTTAAATCATATTGTCTACATATAGTGTCGCCATCTTCAATTGTGTGGTTAGCTATTATTGTGTATAGCACCAAGCCACATTGCAGCTACTTTCAGTTTTTCTTTGAATCAGTTTACACGGATCAAATCGTTTGCTTCGTGGGGTCTATGAACTTGGTGCGAGGCGCGTGCGGTTCGTGCTGAACAAATGACTTGACACACTGAATGACCCGTTAACGATTTACCAGGCAGTAAATAATCGCTGATGGTACTCTCGCGCATGTTCATGATTGCACGCATATGTTTAAACCATATATACACACACATATATATATATATATATATATATACGCGTAACGACGTGTTACGCGTCCAATCAATTCGATTGACTCTTTTATCCAAGGTTTATGAACATATATCTCCGTCGTGCATGTCCAAAAGAGAATCCGTGCATTCGACCATCTGCGTGACTCTGGTCGCCACCAAAATTCAATTAAGCCCCTCTTATTTATCCATACATTTCAACGTGAGAGAGCTACAGCATGACCAAATTAGTCGAAATATATAACAATAACTGTTTTGAGCTGCTCGGAAGATGTAGAGTTTCATGGAATGGAAAATATTTTTCCAACATATTCTCTTGTTTTATCCGAGATTTATCGAAGATAATTGCGCGCATGTTGCCACTTCCACAATTCACACGTATTTTATTTCAACGTATTGATGGACAATGGGGTAAAAGTGAGGTATTGATGAAATTGATATCTATTTTTTTTTAAAGTCATAAATTAATGATTCGATGCAAAACTCCACCGAGATCAAATTCTTCAGTGCGTTAAGGTATTAGAGTTGTATAAGAATAAATCCTACGATTTGCTGCCAAAGACAATTGAAAACGTTTCAAGTCAATGTTCGTGCAATCAATTCCTATAATCGTCTATTGAGACTTCCTTGACATATATTCTTAGCATGGGTATAATATATATATGTATTATGTCAAATGATGTATTATTCTGATATTTTGACATGAAAAGGCCCCAGCTCGCGCGCGCGCCCTACGCTCCCCCCCCCCCCCCCCCCCCCTCATTCTCTTTCTCTCTCGTGTATTGTTCGTAGGTCAGACGATGAAGCTAATCGATATGACTTATAATTAGTATTTCGCACTCGACAAAATGGTACTCTTTTTCCGTGTTCATTTGGAGAGTAGTAATGACCAAAATCATTTCGTCTGATGCCTCCACTCTTTAATATTCGAATGATATGCGATGTAGTCGCTCATGTTGTTATATGAAAATTCTCATGGTTGGATGAGAGGTTTAGATAAACCGTACCTATTCTGTAACCCTTTCATTAATAAAAGTCAAAGTGAAACAGCGTAGCATATGGTATAACGTCATGGAAGAAAATGTATACGATTTATTAAAAATTACATGAGACACTATGGGGTGATGTTTCATTGATTTTTATATATATATAAAAAATTTCCTATATTGTCTTTGGACATCATGATAAAATAAATGGATGAGTTCATCATATAAATATTCTTGGCAAGTATACAAATGATAAGACTATGAATATTGTCAATAATGTAATTTTCGTTAAATTTCTGATCCCTCATGTGATTGTTAAAAATATTCTTCAGCGATCCACTCGAATCTAGAGACGAAAAATGAAGTGAACTATGATACGTTGATCACACACGCCACCCACAGTCATCATGGTGACTCGCTTCCTTATAGGTGTATCACAATATTTAGTTGAACGATTGGTTTCATCCATCACCGCGAACAAGAAAGGGTTCAGCCTACAATTCAGTATCTCATGCTGGAATCACGTTCATGTCTGTGCCAGTTACTGAGAAAAAAAAAGAACATAAATAAATAAATTGAAAATTTAACAATATAATGTTGAAGTTATAATGTATATGAAAAAATATACCGCAGCATGTCAAGCTGTAATTCATAAAGATATAATACTGACATCATCGATAGAAATGTGGTCTAACATTTCCTCATAGTGATTCAAGTTTGGATGTAAGCACGACCATGGATCCACCCCCGCGCAATTAACAAAATTTGTCACTATAGTAAAACAAAAAAAAACAAAAAAAAAAAAAAAAAAAAAAAAAAAAAAAAAAAAAAAAAAAAAAAAAAAAAAAAAAAAAAAAAAAAAAAAAAAAAAAAAAAAAAAAATTGAAATAAAAAAGGGAAAAAATAATAATCTAAAGTGGGAAAAAGGTGAAACACGAATGTATAAACTCCACAGGGATTAATACGATAGACCAAGAACATTATAAAGTATCAGTCGCCAAGTCAAGTTGATTAGCATCTTCATTCAATAAACTATTCCTTAACTGTTTTTACCTTCTTTATATGTCCCACCATTGAGCACCTGCTGTTAATTTCAGGACTGCTAATATAATCGCTCATTTGCAGGGGCGAGCGCGTACCAAAAATTCCGGAATTTAGAGAATTTTTAATCATGGCCCCGCCTCAAAGGCACAAGTCTTCTCTCGCCACTCTCGTAATAATCGTTATTACGATGATTGCAAGGCTACAATACTGAAATAGAAATAAAAGTGGTGGACAAGTGGAGCTGAACAAACGTGAAATTACTTTCCCTCCGCTATATCTATACGGCGCGTTGCAAACGTAACTGGGTTGTATTGGTAAGATGGGATAAACATTCGAGGCCCGCCAGCGCCGCGTGCTCTCTCCAGACGAAATTATGCATCGATTATGCGCATGAAGAAATATAGCTATATGGTATCTCCCACCTTGTACCATATCTTATTATTCGTTGCTATATACAGAGACCCGAAAAACTAAACGCCCAGAAATGAGGTATCCGATAAGCAAACACTCTTTCCGTGCCGCTCTATCATTAAACTATAAACATTCGAACGACTCATTGGCTAAAACTTTCTTCAAATGTATGCGTATATACATGTCGCTGAAAAAAATCAACCAGAGCTTGTTATTGAAATTATAATAAAATATATGAAACAAACGAAGCTATACAAAATATTGTGTCAAACTCTCCACATATTTTACTTACATCTCAAATTTAGCTCTTACAGAATAACGCTTGAGCATTTAATAAATTTCCACATATAACAACTATAAGTAACGATATTGTAACAGGAACGAAGTAAAGAGTGAGAATTTATATATCCAATGTATATAAATATATTATTTATAAATTCAATGAAAATATCGACATTCCATATATGTTGAAACTGGCAGACCATTAGCTGACCTGTTTACGAGATGGCGGCGATTTTTGTTGTCATCAACCCGAGATTATAAACAGAAGAGTCGTAGTATCAACGTTTCTTTTTTCTTTCTTTAATTCTCACATCTATACCACCACTCCACACACCCCTGTTACAACTGTCGAAAGAGTCCGAAAAATGGTTATAATATGATCGAGAGTCTGTATTAGTAGAAGCCGAAAATCTCACGTCTCTTGATATAATATATTACGAACGATGATGTCTATATGCCCAATTAAGTTGCTAGCATTTATGAGAGGCGTATCAAACGATCATTCGCGCGGACACCAGCCGAAAAATGAAGAGAAAAACTTTCTTAAATGGTTGAGATGAGTTATCGAGAAAATAAAAAGCTCGAGTCCATGGAAGTCGTTCTCCCTGATGAAAAAAGTGACGACCATGTCATTAATCATAATCAAATGTGAATCATTAGGATGAGATTTGCCCATGTTAGATTTTTTTTTTTTTTTGGGTGAACATTGATGTCAAAAATCCATAAAAATGATGAAACAGCTGTGTCACCTCGATCAAATATTTCCACATTGGACAGGGTAGTTGGATTTCGTGTATATATATGTGTATGTGTGTGGGTGGGTGGGTGGGTTTATACGTGTGAAGTGTTAATTATTGAATTAGATAAGACCAATTCTACAATATGAGTGGGGAGTGGTAATGATTCACATGGGCAACTATATGTCCGTTCTCCCGATTTTATTGAAATTATTGGAAAATGTATGTACAATTTCAATACTAGTACAGAAGAATACAAAGTCGGGCTCGAACGGTTGGGATTCTAAACTTTGTCAATGAGTAATATCCTTTGTTCATAACTCTTACTGATAACTAATCAATATTTCACATCAGTATAGGTGATCATCTAGTTTGTCATCCTGAGCAGACGAGAGGTATAGAATCAGTTATTATGAAAGCGAATCACATCTCTTTGGACCGATATAACTGCATAAACTGTATACAGATCCAAAGAATGATCATTAATCATACATTCATTGATCGGATGATTCTTGCAATGATGAACTTCTGGGAAGAGACTGTTGATCAATAATTCAAATAACCTCCCGAGCAGAAAACACCTACAGAACGGCCCAATATATTATGCAAAGGGATAACGACCTGTTCACTATGGTGTTCAAACCACTATTCGCTCTCATTACGTTCGCTGGAGATAATTTTGCGGATTTCCCAGTAATGTGAATCGAACATTAACTAACAATGCATAGATAGATTTCCATCTCGAGTGATACTTAGTTTTGTATACACGCTGAAGTCGTCGATGGAATCAACATGATAACATGATACTTTGTTATTGAGTTCGGACGAATATAAATTTTTTTCGTTGAATATAGACACGAAACATTTTTATAATAAAGATGGGAAGGACGTAAGATTTCAGAATTAAAACTTTAGGATTTGAATTCTATTCAGTGTAAGGTCATTTTTCTGTCGTTCATACACTTCGACAATGATTGACTAAAATTGAAGTGGCGAAACTTCCTACCGAGGGGAATAAAAGATCCGGTTCAATGAATTTGCTACTTCATCTTCAGGTCTTCCCCATCAAGAGATTAGATTTCCCCTAGTACCACACGAGGGCGGAATCCCCTTCAGACTTGTCGCACCCTATTCCATGAACGCTTTTTAAGGACATCAAATACAAGTTTTACTTCGATTCTGGATGGCAAGATAAATTCAGTCTGGAGCGCAAAAGACGTGAAATTGTTAAGAGAGGAATATGCTCAGGCAACTGACGTCTTAATTAAACACAGGAACGTTAATTGGCGGGACGCCCTTTCGACTCATTTCAAAAGCCTGCGGCATGTGATCTCTGACGATATTTGACGTGAATTTTCTATCTCCATTCCGCTTTGCAATATACTTTCGAGGATTGCGAGATAGATGTACTTTGTGATAATGAGCGAAGAAAATCAATTCCAAATGGTATAATGCATCTTTGTATCGCTTTCAGGGTTCGATGACGTAGAACATTCCATTTGTCTTTCTTATTCTTTCTCTCCAGTAGCATCTCACGATGACGTGTCATCGACAAGACATTATTGTGAGCCTGAAAAAATGCAACTAAATATCCTCGCAAGTCTTACTCTGCGCCGCTAAAATATATACCTGGCGCGCCGTCTCTAATCACAAATATTCTACCTGCATTCCCTTCCTTTCTTTCATCGACATATATATATACGTAACTTTTCACTGAGATATTTGTTTACTACTCGAATCTTATCTCTCGCACTGTGACACTGTGTTTACGGTAAGTGCCTCCCATTTGGAAAACGATTCTCTGGCATGACGCTGACAAGCAAAAGCGACAATTCAGGTGGAAAAGAAATATATATACACACACATACACACTAGCATCGAGAAACGATGTCATGTTCAGTCACGTTATAAATTTAGTTATTTTTTTTTCCTATCTGCATTTGTCAATGTCATCTCACACATAAATACGGAAACACCCAGTAAATTGAGATGTAAGAATGTGCACCCATTGTCGAAGCTCTTGACTATTTTAATACTTATAAATGCAGATTATAGAAAAATAGTTTCGTGGCTATTTCACTCATCTACCGTATTAAATGGAATTAATTCTCCGCATAGCATCCGAATTTCAACTTTGTTGCATGCATGCAAATTCTACACTTGAGTTATCGTATTGTGCTCCATGGAATTTGACTTTTTAATATTTTTGATTCCTAACTCGATATTCCTCTTGTATTCTTCAGTGAACATGAAATTTATGCAGCATATAAACGACTTATAAAATGAGTCATTATTATTTCTTACCGATGACTTTTCAGCTCACCATTATATTTCACACATCATCCCAAATATTATAGACTGACCCTTTGGGAGATATTCAAAATTGAAATGACGCCCCATCCTCATGATGTTAAATCCATATTTTCCATCAATATGAATGATATGATGGAATATATCAAATATATTAAAGCACTTTATTTTTATGTTGGCAGGCATAATGATCTGAGAGCGAGCATCACCAATTTCAAAGGAGAAATCATTGATTAATAGCGATGCACTTGTGGGAACATAGTTGAAAAGATACGGCGTATCAATCAGCTATGACGATGACATTGCCTGATCGTTGCAATGTATCCAAAGCACGTTAACCATCTTAATGACAAGTATGTACTTGACTAATATATGGGATGAAACAACTGAAATAGGTCAGAGTGGAGAGCTTGGATCCCCATTAGGACATTTACTGCGTCAACATTACAATATTTTCAGAAATTTTCTCGAGTATGCAATGGAGACATAGTTACGTGACAGAGAACTCGGTGCATTGTTTAGTGGGGTCGGTAAAAATACCAATTGAAATTTTCATTGAGGATATATTGCATGCGGATAATAAGGATAGTAGCGTGGAAGCTGCGGCTCCTGCTGATGATGTTGATGTTGATGCTCCCGGTGGCGTCGGCACACGGTCGATCTTGAGTGTCAAGAGTTGCTGCTGCTGCTGCTCCCGCTGCTGTTGCTGTTGCTGTTGCTGTTGCTGTTGCTGTTGCTGTTGCTGCCGCTGCTGCTGCTGCTGCTGCTCCTCCTCGCCTCATCCGACTCGCCGTATATGGTATATGTGTCTGTGTTCTTGTGACCTGTCTGTGCGCGTATCCATGTGGCCCGACACGAGAGCGAACCGACCAAGTGCCCGAACCGAGCCGGAGAAGAGCACCGCGGCACTCGTTCAGTAGTTTCTCGGACGCCGCACCGGCATCATCCGACCTTCATTGTAGAAGATAACCCTCTGCATTGTGTGTACATCTCTTACCCTTATTTTCATAATCAAATCTTTGCCTTCCATTACTTGGAAGAAAATTCTCTTTCTTGCGTATCTATTTTTTTTTCTTTTTCTTTTCTTTCTTTCTTTCCTTTCTATCTTTTTTTTTTTTTTTTTTTTTT